>UESW01002959.1:29904-140047 GCA_900491605.1 Calamus simplicifolius | reverse complement strand
ATTGTGCGTCGCTAAATTAAAAATAATTTTTCTAATTTTCTGGCTTATTGCGTCGCTAATGCGTCGCTATTTAACATATTTAATTCTTTTAAAATATTGCGACGCAATGTGTTGCGTCGTATATTTTTTTTTAATATTTATATTAATAAAAAAATTAATTTAAAAATATTGCGATGCATTATTTGCGTCGCAATATTAAAAAATTAATTTTTTTTGAGTTTCTTGTTAATTGAGTTGCTAATGCGTCACTAATTGCGTCGCAATATTTTGTTGTCACAAAGGCAATCGCAAAGTGGTCGCAATTTAGCGACTCATAATTGCGTCGCTAAATTTGCATCGCTATTTCAGTAGTTCTTTGTAGTGTTTATCGATCATTTATCCTACAATGGATAAAAAGTTGGATATAATAAACCGAGAAATACAAAAGAATATTTAGATGGAGTTCGTGAGTTCATTAAATTTGGTATGGATAAAGATAGTTTGAATGGAAAGATTTCATGTCCGTGTCGGCGATGTGTTAACAATTCTTATTTAGATCCATAAACCGTTGAAGAACATTTCATATGGAATGGTTTTTCAAGAGGTTATACTGTATGGGTTTTTCATGGAGAATGTATGTTGCCATTATCAAGTAATCAACCCTCCTCATCTGATCTTGGATCTCGTAATATGCAAGATAACCTTGTAGGAGATGATATGACAGGTTTAATCACGGATGCTTTTCGACATGGTGTTCAAAACTTTGTAGGATCAACTAATATACATGAAACAGATGGAATATGTGATGGTTCTACATTATGGAACAAACATTTGTTGAGGAGCAGATGCATGAGTCAGCTCGGTATCAAATTTAACTAAAGATGCAGATGAACAATTATATCCGGGTTGTTTGAAATTTTTTAAGATCTCTTTTCTTATACATTTATTCCATATAAAATATGAATGGATGGTCCGGAAAGAGTTTTACCATGCTTCTTAAATTACTAAAGGATGCATTTCCAGAAGGCACTGGTTTACCATCCTCTTATTATGAAGCAAAGAAAGTTGTCAACAAATTAGATCTTGGATATCAAAAGATCCATAGTTGTCCAAAAGACGGTATGTTATATCATGGTGAAAATGCTGATCGAGAGTCATGCAATGTATGTGGATCTTCGCGACGGAGGAGACATGAAGAGGATGAGGATGATGTAACGAACAAACAAAAAAAATTGGCGAAGGTATTGCGTTACTTTCCTCTTATTCCTCGATTGAAAGGCTATATTCATCATCGAAAAGCTTCATTAATGAGATGGCATGATGAAGGGCGTACGAAGGATGGAATGTTGAGACATCCAGCAGATAGTTTAGCATGGAAAGCATTTGATGCTAGGCATTCTGATTTTGCCTCTGATATTCGTAATGTTCGTTTGGGTTTAGCTTCAGATGGCTTCAATCCTTTTCGCACTCTAAATTCTACATATAGCACTTGGCCAGTTGTTCTAATACCATACAATTTACCACCATGGTTGTGCATGAAGCAATCATCACTGATCTTGTCAATGGTTATTCCAGGTGATAAGGGTCCAGGAAATGATATAGATATTTTTCTACAGCCTTTAATAGAGGAATTGAAACAGTTATAGAAAGGTGTCAATGCAATTGATGCTTCAAATGGTGAAACATTTAAACTACGAGCAGCTTTGTTGTGGACTATTATTGATTTTCCAGCATATGCCAATTTATCTGGCTGGAGTACAAAAGGAAGGGTTGCATGTCCTTGTTGTGCAGATTCGACACATTCAAATTGGTTAAAACATGGAGGAAAATTTTGATATATGGGACATCGCCGATGGTTAGAACCAAATCATCCGTTTCATTTTCAGAAAGATTTATTTGATGGTACCATAGAGTTGGGATGTGCACCTCTTCCACCGTTTGGAACTAATGTTCGTATGCAAATTGATTCCATCAGTTACAAATATGGTAAATTTTTAAAGTATTTCAAAAAGAGGAAGGAATGATCAAGAAGAAGTGACAATTGATAGTATGGATGCACAGATTTGAAAGATCCAGATAATTTTTTGGAAAAAGAAAATGAGGAAGATGTACAGATACCATCCACAAATCAGCCTATCAAACATATATGGAAGAAAAGAAGTATCTTTTTTGACTTACCTTATTGGGAACATAATCTGATTTGACATAATCTTAATGTCATGACATAGAGAAGAATGTTTATGATAATCTACTTGGTACATTGTTGAATCTTGATGGAAAGACCAAAGATAACATGAAGGCACGATTGGATTTAAAGGAATTGGGTATCCGACCGGAGCTTCATCCTATAATGCTTGCTAATGATAGAATTTATTTGCCTCCTGCATCTTATACAATGTCTCCTCAAGAAAAAAAATAATTTTCTTATAGTATTGAAAAATATTAAAGTACCTGATGGATATGCATCAAACATTTCAAGGTGTGTGCATCTTAAAGAAATGAAAATTTCTAATCTCAAAAGTCATGATGGTCACATATTGATGCAAGATATCTTACCAATAGCGGCAAGATCATCAGTGCCTAAACAAGTTATTGCAGTTATAATTTGGCTATCATCATTCTTTAAGGCATTATGTTCAAAAGTTATTGATCCTGAAGAGATTGATCAGTTGGAGTCTGATGTGACATTACACTTTGTCTGATGGAAAAGATTTTTCCTCCTGAATTTTTTACTATTATGGTACATCTACTCATTCACTTGGCTTCGGAACTCAAGCTTGGCGGACCGGTACATTATAGATGGATGTATCCTATTGAGAGGTATGCTATAGTCTGATTTATCCTAATGACTGGTATACCATAATTTCTACTAAAAGTAGCATCATCATTATGCTATGTTTAGAAATTTATTTATCTTGTAGGTACCTTATGCGATTGAAAGATTATGTACGAAACATAGCCTATCCAGAGGGTTCGATTGCGGAAGGATATATTGCTAAAGAGTGTTTGACATTTTGTTCAAGATATCTTCAAGGTGTAGAGACAATGTTTAATAGACCTCAACGGTATGGTGATTTCATTGATAATGCAGATTGTATAAGTTTTCAACTGCAGGTAGAGTAATAGGAAAAACTGAAACCATTGTATTGGATCATAAATCAATGGCACAAGCACATTGTTATGTGTTATTCCATAGTGAAATGATATCTGAGTATTGTAGGTTAGTAGATTTATTACATTTCAAGATTAAGATATCATATCTTTTTTTTTTGTTCTAAATGAACAAAATATGTTTTATGCAGCAAATTTTTATTGTCTCAACGGCAAGCTAACCATAACACTCGACCTAATCCAAGGATTGAGCAGCGATGGCTAGTCGAGTTATTTCCTACATGGCTTTCAAAACAGGTTTGACATATACTTCGAGAATATATGGATTGATTTAACATCAAATAACCTATTAACATTCCTTATTATTTCTTAGGTATCAACGATGATGGAGAGAAATTTGTCAGCTGAATTAATAGCCCTAGCTCGAGGACCTAACAAAGTTGTCAATAGATATAGAGGTTTCATAATCAACGGTTTTAAATTCCATACTAAAGATTGTGAGAAATTTAGGAAAACATAGAATAGCGGTGTTATGGTGGAAGCAGATGGAAAAACTTATTATGGTGCACTAAACGATATCTATGAATTAGATTACTATGGAGTCTTTAAAGTCATATTATTTAGATGTGATTGGGTAGATATAAACTCATCAAGGGGTTTGAAAAAGATACAAATGGATTTACACTTGTAAATTTTACAAGGTTGATACATACTGGTGTCTTATTGAAGGATGATCCATTCATTTTTTCTTCTCAAGCTTGTCAAGTATTTTTTATACAAGATGCAAAAGATAAAGATTGGGATATTGTTATTAAAACAAAACCTAGGGACTTATATGGTATGGGAAAGAAGCTAGAAGATGATGAAGACGATGACACTTATACGCATTCCATGCCATTCAATTTTGTGCCGGTTGATGACGTACATGCTACGGTATCCTTGGTTAGGACAGATTTTGCAACAAATGATAATGCTTGATTCTGATTGGTACTAAATTTTGCAATGTATTAAATTTTTATAATATTAAGTCTTTAAAGTTATATTTATTTTTTACTAACTCTGACTCTGATGTAAATGATAGGTGACATTATGCATAGCTCACGGACAGAGGCCGACCCCTCTACTTCAGCACAGCAGGATCATGCTGTCATTATCGGACGCTGCATCTATTCCAGAGGCATATCAGTCTACTGCAGGTCCGTCATCCTCGGGGCATCATGATCCTATTGTCGGTGCAGGAGACAATGAGCTTCATGATAAACGCATAAATAATTATCATTAAACTTATTAATTAATAATTTAACGTACCTATTATTATTTAATATTTTAATATTTTATATAATATTTTAGTAAAAATCTTATCAACTTAAAGAGCTTAATTTTATAAAATTAATGACGCAAACGACACTCGAATCGGATTTAAGATGAGCCCGGAATTAATTTTACATTGATTTATTTGTTTCAGCACATATCTCAGAGCAAAAACGGCAATGGTTGCCATTTTCATCGTCTTCTCAGCAGCGATTCTTCTCCTAATCAAATCTAATCTTATCCTTCACCAATCCAAAAATAAAATGGATTGAAAATCTTTAAATTCGAAATAGAAACTTCATATGGAAAGAATTAGAATCTTATCTGCGATTCTTTGGAATTTCTCCGTGCCCGCATCGCATCGTCTGCGCCCACGTTGTTTCTGTTATGGAAACAGATATTCTCCGCATCTTCTCCAGGTCGGGGCTCTTACAAATAGCAGCAAGGAGAGCATCTCAGGAAGGGGGGCGTGCAGTGGAGAAGAATCCGATCGTGCCGTGGCGAATTCCAGGAGATCTGTTCTTGTGTTCGTCCGTCGGAATTCTGCTCTGTTCCGTTCATCGTTTGAGGGAGTTCTGCTCTTCCTCAATCATGAGTTCTGACTGTGGAGACTTCGTTCCAGCCGTGGAGCCTCTTTTCTGTCCGAGGAGGAAGAGGGAGCGCATGCACGACGTCCGTCGAAGATCCCTGCACCTTTTCCAGCCGTGAAGGAGGTAGGAGCTCTGTTCTTCCTCCTCGGTAGCTCTATTCGTGCCGTTTCTGTCCGTGCCGTGAAGGAGGAGGCCGTCCATGGTTTGTGGAGATCGGCTGTTCACGTCCGGCTATTCCCAGGAGCTCTGGATCATGGGTTTATTTTATTGCTTTTGTTGCCTTCTTCATGTTAGAAATTAAAACTCTTCTATTTTAGATTTTAATATGCACTCTTGGATCTTATTGAAATAAAATTTTATTTTATTTATTCATGTTTAGTTGTTATTAAATTCTATTTAAGTAAAAACAATTTAGACTGATCTATTCTTAAAAGGGATGGGCCATGATCTACGGGTACGAGCCGTGCTCTTAAGATAGACCATATCTTATTATTTTGTACTACTAATTATCTACTTAGTTATCTATTTAGTTAAATTATAAATTTATTTCAAGATAATCGCTAAAATCCCTATGGAATCGATCCCTTACTCTCGCTATTCTAATAGTAAAATTAAGATATTTTAATCGTTGCGCTACGAAACACATTATATTTTTGGCGCCGTTGCCGAGGACTTAAGTGTGTTATTTTGAAAAAAAATTAAAAAATAAAAATATAAAATATAAAAATATAAAAAAAAAATTAGATTAATTTTCTCTTAATTTTTGAATAGTTATTATCTCTTTATTTTATTTCCTTAATTGTTAGAATTGCATATTTTCTTTTTAACGTACATAAAAAAAAACTATTACTTTCCTTCTTGTTACAAATCCACTTTAACCTAATCAAAATTTCCTTTTAATTAACTTTCCTTTAAAAAAAAACCTGAAAGAAAACCCTAAGACACCTTCCATAAAACATAATTAATTTTAAAAATATAAAAATAAAAATAAAATATATAAACAAAATAATTATTTTATGCTTAGATTGACTTAGGTGGATTTATTTTCTGCAAAACTCAAAATTCTTTCATTGACATCTCATAATTTATTAGGAAATTAGAAACCTAATCACAAAAATCTTAAAAAAAAATAATAATTAGATTAATTTTGTTTGATAATTTTAAGAGCTGGACATCTATTTGTTGCATAGCATTATCATAATTAACTTTAAGGGCACAAACCCCTAATCAAGATAAGGTGGGGATTTCATCACCCTTCCTTAGCCCACAAAACACATCCTTCATTCTATATTAACCCAAACATTTAACTCTAAAATTAATTAGACATCAGCCCCTAAGGACTTCGAGCTCAATAGGACAAGGCGGTCTGGAAGTTAGGAGCTGTCTAGATCTAGGGTAAACCTAGAATAGAGAGTTTAATCTTGTTAACTTGATTGCTAATAATTATTAAATCCTAATTAAATTAGTCTTTATTCCTTTTAGTTCTAGGAATTTTTAGGGTATTTTCTTTAGAATCTCCCTCTTTTTCTTCTATTTAAAAAAAATAAAAAAAAAAACTGAATTATTGTTTGCTTTAGAGTCATTGGTAGGGTGTATGCTTGGTCGCCGATCGTTGCAACCCAACCTTATACCCTTAGATCCTAAGATAGAAAGAACTATCAGAGCAAACAGACTCAGAATAATGGATCCTAATAACGAAAATAATCAACCACGGCAGTTAAAAGAGTATTTCACTCCTTCAAGGTATACCTACTCTCCCTATATTCAAGTGCCTCCAGTAGAGGCTGTCCAATATGAAATTAAGTCAAGTGTAATCCAAATGTTACCATCTTTCTATAGACTTACAAATGAGGATCCCTACAAACACTTAGATGAATTCTTGGAAATTGCTCAACTATCAAGATTCAAAATTTCTCCGATGATGCACTTAGGCTTAAGCTATTCCCTTTTTCCCTAAAAGATAAAGCCAAGTATTGGTTAAATTCACTAGACACTGTTATAATTTAACTTGGGATCATCTTCAGAGAGAATTTCTTAAGAAATATTTTCCTATAGAAAAAACAAATCAAATTAGAAAAGCAATAACAAGTTTTTCCCAGATAGATGGAGAAATGTTCCATGAGACATGAGAGAGATTTAAAGAACTGATTAGAAAATATCCACATCATGCTATACCCAAATGGCAACTGGTTCAGTGCTTTTATGATGGATTATCAGAAAAGCATAGGCAAATGGTTGATGCTTCATGTGGTAGGACATTTATATTAAAAAATGAACATAAAGCTTGGCAACTATTTGAGACATTGAGTGAGAATTCATTACATCACATGTCAGTTGCTCGTCGAGACCGTCCCATCGGACCTAAAAGAGGTGGAATATATGAAATAGGTCATTTTACAGATATCTATACTAAGGTAGATGAATTATCCCATAAACTTGATTGGATTCTACAAGTTGGAAACATCTCTTCCCCATCTACTCAATTACATGAGGTCTGCATAATTTGTTCGAGTCCAACCCATTCTATAGGTGAATGTCCAGCTGCATACCAATTTCCTAAACTTGTTCAAGAGCAAGCCTACCAAGCCCAAACCCGATTAGCTCCTAGAACAGGAAATGATCCATTTGCAAATACTTATAATCTTGGCTGGAAAATTTTTCATCATCGATCAGACCTAATTATCAAGAAACTAATTTTAGAAGCATGCCATATTCACAATATCCAAACATCCCACAACCTCCATCGAATAATCATCCTACTTTTGAAGACAAAGTGTTACAAGCATTGAAAGGGCTAGAAATGAATACTCAAATCCTTCACTCCAACACACAATCTATTGCAAAACTAGAAACTCAGGTAGGTCAATTAGCCAGAACATTCAGTAGAAGGGAGGAGGGTAAGTTACCTAGTCAGCCTATCAATAACCCAAAAGGACAATTCATGGCTGAAGGTTTCAATAGTCCTGACAAATTTTTAGAACATGCTAAATCAGTCATGACTCTCAAAAGTGAAAAAACATTGAACCCACCTGAACCAACCCAGAAATTAGAAGCGGCTAAACCAGAAAAGAGAAGAAATGAAGAAGAAAAGGAATTCAATGATCAAGCAATCACACCTAAAGCCCCATTCCCTAGTGCTTTAGAATCTCCTTTGCCTTCAGATAAGAAGAATATAAAGATGAATGAGATGCTTGAATTATTTAAGCAAGTCCAAATAAACTTACCTCTTCTCGATGCTATCAAGCAAGTTCCGGCTTATGCCAAATTTTTGAAGGATCTATGCACACAAAAACGTAAAGCAAAGTCACAAATACCAAAAAAGATCCATTGACTGAACAAGTCAGCTTAGTTGTTCAGCAAATAACCCCACCCAAACTAAAAGATCCTGGTACCCAATTATATCATGTGTCAGAGGAAACTTTACAATCAAGAAAGCATTATTAGATTTGGGTGCGAGTGTAAACCTTCTCCCAAGTTCAGTGTATGAATTATTCGGATTTGGAGAGTTGAAACCCACTACAGTAACACTACAATTGGCAGATAGATCAGTCAAAGAACCTTGTGGAATATTGGAAGATGTATTAGTAAAGGTGGATGAATTCTATTTTCCTGTCGACTTCCTTGTGTTAGATATGGAATCTAGCAGTAATCCTAACCAAATTCCCATCATCCTTGAATGACCTTTTCTAGCTACCGCTAATGCATGCATAAATTATAGAACAGGTGTGATGGATGTATATTTTGGAAACAAGAAGATGAGATTTAATATTTTTAATGCTTCCCAAGGACCACCTGTGTATGATTTAAATGAAGTAAACATGATAGAGGAAGTAGTAGATAAAAAAATTCCAAAGTTTGCTTGATTCAGATCCTTTACAAACATGTCTTACACATTTTGGAATAGATGACTTTGATATTGATGAGTATACCAAAGAGATAAACATGTTATTAGAACCACCTAAGATCGACACCATCCTTCCTTGGACTATAAAATATGAACCACTTCCAACTAAACCAAACCCTTTAATACCATCCTTGGAAGAACCACCCCAACTAGAGTTGAAACCTTTTCTAGATGACTTAAAATATTCATTCCTTGGACCCAATGACACCTTTCCAGTAATCATTGCATCTACCCTAACCTCTGAGCAGGAGGATAAATTGGTAGATGTACTTAAAGAACATAAAGAGGCAATTGGATGGACAATAGCTGATCTTAAGGGAATTGACCCTTCCGTTTGCATGCACCACATTCATAGTGAAATTGAAGCCAAACCACATAGAGACATGCAACGAAGGCTAAATCCGAATATGAGGGATGTTGTTAAGAAAGAAGTAGTAAAATGGCTTGATGCTGGTATCATTTATCCAATTTCAGATAGTCAATGGGTCAGTCCAATCTAAGTAGTACCTAAAAAATTGGGTATTACCGTGATTAAAAATGAAAAGAGGGAATCAATTCCTACTCGGACATCAACTAGTTGGAGAGTGTGTATAGATTATCGAAAGTTGAATGCCGTGACTAGGAAAGACCACTTTCCTTTGCCTTTTATCGATCAAATTCTAGAACGGCTAGCGGGACAAAGTTTCTTTTGTTTCTTAGATGGATATTCAGGATACAATCAAGTCCCAGTATTTCCTGCAGATCAAGAAAAGACCACCTTCACTTGTCCCTTTGGAACATTTGCCTTTAGACGTATGCCATTTGGTCTTTGTAATGCACTAGCCACTTTTCAACGATGTTTGTTGGCCATATTTTCTGATATGATTGGTCAATTTTTGGAAGTATTTATGGATGATTTTTCAGTCTTTGGTGCATCATTTGATAGCTGCCTCGAGAACTTGACTAAGGTACTAAAACGATGTATGGAAATGAATTTAGTCCTAAATTGGGAGAAGAGCCATTTTATGGTTCGTGAGGGAATTGTCCTTGGACACATTGTCTCAGAGAGAGGTATTGAGGTTGATAAAGCCAAGGTTGAATTTATCTCAAATCTACCACCCCCAACCTCAGTTGAACAAGTACGATCTTTCCTTGGTCATGCTGGTTTTTATAGACGCTTCATCAAAGATTTCAGTAAAATTTATCGACCATTGTGTAATTTGTTAACCAAAGATAGTTCTTTTAATTTTGATGAAGATCGTCTAACAGCTATAACATCCTTCGAACTGCTTTGACCACTGCACCAATTATCAAGCCCCCAGATTGGACTATACCCTTCGAAATTATGTGTGATTCTTCTGATTATGTTTGTTGCCCAGATGTAGTAACCCAAGAGGGGGGTGAATTGGGTTTTAAAAATAATTACTAGCGCAGATATGTGCTTAATCACTAATTAAAAGATTAATTTGCAGCGGTGTAGTGGAGTGCACAAAACAAAAATCACACACAATAAGAAATCACAAACACAATAGGGTTTATAGTGGTTCGGTGCCAAACTCGGCTCCTACGTCCACTCCCCAAAACCCTTTGGGAATTTCACTAATCGTATCACAACGATTACAACCCCTAGCCTTCCCGGCTAGTCCTCTTGTTTCACAGCCCAAGGTAGCCAAACCCCTAGCCTTCCCGGCTAGTCCTCTTATTTCACGGCACAAGGCAACAAACCCCTAGCCTTCCTGGCTAGTCCTTGTTCACGGCACAAGGAAGCCAATCAATAATCTTAGGGTTATCGCTAGCCCTATTGCAAGAAATATCAGAGTAGATAACAAATAGCTCCTAACTTGAGCAAATATTCAAAATACTTTACAAATTTTGAAGCAAGTCTTCAGCAATGGATGTGGATCTCCGAGGTAGCTGAAACTTTGAATGCTTCACTGGATCTGGACGACTTGAGCAAGGATTGAGATTTGCAACTTCAAAGTACAACAACTTGCTCTTCAACACTCCGAAAAATATGCAATGAACACTCTCTTTTTGATTTCTTTCTTTCTCTTTTTCTCTTCAGATTTTCACAAATTTTTCCAACAAGAAATCTTCAAGAAAATCGTCTTGTGTCATCATCGTGTTCCTCTAATCACATCTATTTAAACCAAAACAAAAATAATATCCGTTAGATAAATTGGTAAATAGAGGAAATTAGAAACGGGAAGAAATATAACCGTTTGAATTTATTTCCCTAAACATTGATTGCATTTAATCCTTTGGCAAAGAAAGATTTATGTCAAACACCAAAAGAAAAATGTCAGTAACCATGTAAACGGAAATGTAATAAAAGAGAGAGAGAAAGAGCATTTAATTCTTGAGAGAGCTGGTTGGCTGGAATTAATTTCCAGCAACCCTCTTTGAAATCGTGTGGCCCATGGAGAAGAAGGGAGAGCAAAGGCTAAAGCTAGCTAAGCAAAGCTAGCTTACCCTCCAAGCTAGCTAGCTAGCTAGCAAGGACTCCACGGCAAGAAATCAGCCATAAAGGTGAAATAAAGTAGCTAGCTAGAAAGCTAGCTCAATCCAAAATCCACACGGCTAGGTAGAGAAGCCAAGAGAAAATAGTTAGCTTTAGAACCAAGCTTCATGCATTAATGGAAAAGTAGTTAGCTTTAGAGGTAGCTAAGGCTCAAACTAGTTAGCTCATTAGCTAACTGGCCACAAGAAACAAGAGTAACATTTCATGAATAGAAGGCCTTTGAAATTCAGCTAGCTCTTAGTTAGATATTTAAAAAGTGCATGAGGTCATGTAAAAAAGTAGTTAGCTCAAGAGCTAATTCAATGAAAATTTCATGCGGCTAGGAATGAAAAGATTTATAAAGTAGTTAGCTTTCCAGCTAGCTACATAAAAAGTTAACTTTGCCATGCAAGAAAGTAGTTAGCTTATCAGCTAACTCAATTTAAATTCATGCGCCCAGGGAATGAAACGTTTTGTTAAAGTAGTTAGCTTGTTAGCTAGCTAGATAAAAAGTAAACCCATTCATGATAAAAGTAGCTAACTTGTTAGCTAACTCCAAACCAATTTTCATGCAACGTAGCAGGGAGAAGAAATAAAGTAGTTAGCTTGTTAGCTAACTGCTTTCACACTCCACACGGCCATGAAGAAAATCATTCAAGAGGAAGCTAGCTATTCAGCTAGCTAGCAATGCAATCCAATCGACCAAGCAACATGCAGGGAAAAATTAGTTAGCTTGAGGTAATATTTAGCTAACTCCATGAACTAACCAGCTAGCTGCCCAGCTAGCTGACTCCAAGGAGTGATCGGCCAAGAGAAAAAAATAGTGATAAAGAGGTTAGCTCTTGAGGCCAGCAAGCTGTCTAAGAGAGGGAAGAAGTTAGCTTACAAGCTAACTTAATTCCAGCATGGTTCGGCCAAGCTAACAGGGAAAGAGAGTAGCTAGCTAGCAAGTGAAGGAAGCTAGCTAACATAGTCATGCAATAATCCTAAGCAATTAAAGAGTCAATTAGCTATATTATAGACAAGAGAAAATAAGCTTCCATGTAACGAATAAAATTTTCTTGATAAGGCTTACCTGTACGACACATGTACATCCTTGCAATAACATTAATTTCCTAATAAGCATAGTCTTAATTATTTTGTAATCATCAAAATCAATCTGGGGCCAACAATCTCTCCCTTTTTGATGATGACAAAAACATACAAAACTCTTAAGCATAAACCATTATCATGCAAAGAAAATATGTAATCTTCCCCTGAACATATTAATTTCCCCCTGAATATATGGAGTGCATAATTTTCTCCTTAATTTTATTTTATGCATTACTCTCTCCCCTTTTTGTCATTGATAAAAAGATGAATTTGAGGAATATGTAATAATCCAACGCATAATTCATGAAGAAAAGATGCATACACTACTCATATTAAGTCAAACATAATACATTGTCAAGTCAAGCATAGGATAAATATTACAAACCATTGTCTTAAGCATTCAATACACTCATAAAACAAACATCATACTAAATAGAATAAACATAATACAATAAAGTCATTATCATCTGAAGATATAACTTTCGGTTGCTTAGAGGATCCGTCCGGTCGGCTTGACGATCCAGGAACATCATCTGATGGTTGTGGAGGAGGCGCCCAAAGATGTGGATGAGAGAACGATGCACAGGAGCTGTGGCAGCATGAGGCCAATGTAGGTTTCCATGAGA
This sequence comes from Calamus simplicifolius, assembly GCA_900491605.1. Classification (NCBI taxonomy): domain Eukaryota; kingdom Viridiplantae; phylum Streptophyta; class Magnoliopsida; order Arecales; family Arecaceae; genus Calamus; species Calamus simplicifolius. The sequence continues at coordinate 126,955 of UESW01002959.1, read as the reverse complement.
CTGCTTAGCTTCACGGTAGATGCGTTCATGTGATCAAGAGCATTCGATTCATCCTTAGTTTGGCTTTCATTAGATCTCATTTGATAAGTCACCCACTCAGCTTTAGTTTCAAAGGCTTCCAACTTGGATTTCATTAGGTCTACATCTTTTAAGATACGATCCACTGAAGATTCATTTTGGTGGAACACTCGGCCTTTGAGCAAACTAACATCATGGACAAGTTGCTTTTGAGTCATAATCACCTCGGAAAGAGTTTCAAAAACTGAGGAGATATGGGTACCATAGTGAAGTCATTAACAGATGAATTACTATCACTGGTACTCCAATTAGATACAGCAATGGAAAGTTCATGGATAATCCGTTGAATTTGATCTTCACTGATTAGCACGGTAGGAAGAGTGGAAGTTGGGTTGTTATATCGATTTGAAGATTCGGGAATATCAGGATGTTCATTTAAAAATGGATTTGGTTCAGTCATTCAGCTAAGAATGATTGGGTTGATGATAATCAAAATTAAAGAAGTTTGGAGGAGAACAAGCAGGTGGAGGTGAATCTGAAGGTACTACATTTGTTGGTTGAACTGCAGGTTTATTACCTGTTCTAGACCTAACTTTAGTCCATATACCATTTCGTATGGCATAATCCATACAATGGAGGGAATGAGCATTAAATATATCGTGTGACGTAATGCTACATTCGTTTCTCCTTTGAGTTCACATGGTGAAATTCAAAAACATAGGTGAGAAACATCCCGTATGGTAATGCGGCTTTAGATCTACCTACAGCTTCTTTCATAATTATCATCATTAATTCAGGAAAGTTTAAGGGAGTTTCATCTAATATATCAAACATTATACCTATATCTCTATCAGTTACAGCATTAAATGATCCGGCACGAGGAGCAAAATTTTTGCAATGATGCTATGTAGCAATCTATTTCAATAGATAACATGTTTGCATCAAGATCAACTATATTAGCATCATGATCCTCTAAGCCTAAAATCATTGCAACTTTATAGTTTCTTTTACTTGGGAAGTTTACTAGAACGCCATTGATGGAATACCTAAGGCGGAACCAAGCATATCACAATCAAATTGGATTTTAACATTTTTGACACTTGAGGTTATGGTTCCATCACCAAAGTTTATATTTTCATAAAACTCATATATTAGATTTGGAAAGATAGGCTTTTTAGTGGATAAAAGATTTGACCAACCTTGAGATGCAAGTAGTTTCCTATCTTAAACTCTTCTTGTTCTAGGAAATTAAAATCTACTAACCTTCCATTAGCTATTGATCTAGTGGAAATGGATGGAAAGATACATCTTGAAGAAGAGGAAGAAGGCTTCTTAGGAAGATCGGAGGATTCCTCTCTTGAGTGAGTTGATTTCTTCTTTGGAGCCATTCCCTTTCTTCTAGATGTGGAAGGATTTGAGGCTTGAAGAAGAAGAAGAGAGAAGGTTGAAGGAGGGAGACGTTTTGATGAAGGCGTGAAGAAGAAAATTTTCTTGATGAAAAACTGTGAGATGAGAGAGATGAAGGCTTTTATATGAAGAGTTAAAGCAGTTAACTGATCAGGTGGCTGGTTGGTTGCCTGGTCAGTTGACTACTTTAAATAGGACAAGAATGAGGTAGGTGGCCATTTCATGAAAGGGAGATGGGCTTCAAGTCAGTTAACTAGTCAGCTAACTGACGCACTAAAAGACGAAAGCAATAATTGCCATTTAAAGGTATTTCATGAAAGGATTTATTGATTAGATTAAGATTAGTCAAGCAACACATGCTAACCATGATATTTAATCACAAAGACAAGTACCAACATAATTAATTAAATAGATGGATCAATCATTCCAAGTTCCCTTCTAATTTCATAAAATTTTGATTCTTCTAATGGTTTAGTAAAATATCTGCAAGTTTTTTTCAGTACATAAGAATTCTAGTACAATGTCACCATTATTAACATGATCCCTAATGAAATGATATCTAATTTCTATATGTTTAGTTCTTGAATGTTGAATGGATTCTTAGTTAAATTAATTGCACTAGTGTTATCACATTTTATTGGTATGCCTTTCTGTTTAATACCATAATCCTCTAGCTGCTGCTTAATCCACAAAATTTGAGCACAGCAACTTCCAGCTGCAATGTATTCGGCCTCGGCCGTAGACAATGCTACTGAAGTTTGCTTTTTGCTAAACCATGAGATTAAGTTAACACCTAGGAATTGGCAAGTTCCACTAGTTGATTTTCTGTCTAGTTTACATCCAGCAAAGTCTAAGTCGGTGTATCCTATTAAGTCAATGCTAGATTGTCTGTCATACCAAAGTCCTAAATTTTTAGTTCCATTTAAATATTTAAATATCCTTTTAACAGCAAGCAAGTGTGATTCTTTAGGATTAGCTTGATATCTGGCACACATGCAACACTAAACAGGATATCAGGTCTACTAGCAGTTAAGTATAATAAAGATCCAATCATGCCTCTATAAAGTTTTAAATCAACTGATTTTTCAGAATTATAAGATTCAAGTCTACAAGATGAGCTCATAGGGGTACCGATACTCTTAGATGTCTCCATGCCAAACTTTTTGATCATTTCCTTGATATACTTGGATTGGCTTATGAAGATCCGTCTTTGCTTTGTTTGATCTGAAGTCTGAGAAAATAATTTAATTTTCCCATCATACTCATCTCGAACTCACCCTGCATAAGCTTAGCAAAGTCCTTGCATAACGAGTCATTAGTGGCACCAAAAATGATATCATCTACATAGATTTGAATAATTAAAATATCATCATTTTATCTTTTAATAAATAGAGTTGTATCTACATTTCCTCGAATGAAGTCATTACTAATCAAGAATTTGCTTAACCTCTCATACCAAGCCCGGGGCGCTTGCTTCAAACCATACAAAGCTTTGTTTAATTTAAATACGTGGTTTGGAAACAAGTGATTTTCAAAGCGGGTGGCTGTTCAAAAACTTGTTCAGCAATGTATCCATTTAGGAAAGCGCTTTTAACATCCATTTGATATAATTTAAAATTCATAAAGCAAGCAACAAGAAGTAATCTGATAGCTTCTAATCTAGCAACAGGGGCATAAGTTTCATCAAAATCAATTCCTTCTTCTTGATTATAACCCTTAGCTACTAGTCTTGCTTTATTTCTAATTATGTTACCATGTTCATCCAATTTATTTCTAAAAACCCATTTAGTTCCTATAATTTGATGATCATGAGGTCTATCAATAAGAGTCCATACATTATTTCTTTCAAATTGATTAAGTTCCTCATGCATTGCGTTTATCCAATCAACATCATTTTTAGCTTCATCATAGCATTTAGGTTCAATTTTAGAAACAAATGCTAAGTTATTATAAGTATCTCTAAATGAAGATCTTGTCCTAACTCCTTGAGATATTTCACCAATAATTTGATCTTTAGGGTGACTGAGAACATACCTCCATCCTCTTTCTAAATCATTATTACCTTGTGAGGCTTCAGGGATTAGCATTGCTTTCTTCATTTACCTCTTGTGTATTGAATCCTCCTTATCCTTCAAGGTGATATCTTTGAGTTGATCTTCAATTTCATCTGCATCATTTATACCTTTTCTCTTCCTTGGAAGATCATTAGATTCATCAAAGATAACATGAATTGATTCTTCAACTACTAAGGTCTTTTTGTTAAAAACTCTAAAAGCTCTACTATGTAAAGAATATCCAAGAAAAATTCTTTCATCAGATTTAGCATCAAATTTATCAAGGTTTATTTTTCATTATTTAAAATAAAACAGCGACATCCAAAAACATGAAAATAACCGATGTTAGGTTTTCTTCCTTTCCAAAGTTGATACGGAGTTTTTCAAAAAGGTCTAATTAATGTATGATTTAAAACATAACATGCAGTGTTAATAGCTTCAGCCCAAAAATATTTTGGGAGATCACTTTCACACAACATGGTACGAGCCATTTCTTCTAAAGTTCTGTTCTTTCTTTCTACTACATTTTGTTGAGGTGTTCTGGGTGCAGAAAAATTATGTTCAATTCCATTTTCATTACAAAAATTTTCAAAATATTGATTTTCAAATTCTTTTCATGATCACTTCGTATCGATAAAACAGAAGAATTCTTTTCATTTGTAATTCTTTTAAATAATTTTTGAAATGATGGAAATGCTTCATCTTTACTAGCTAAGAATAAAACCCATGTAAAATAAGAAAAATCTTCAATCATGACAAAACCATATCTTTTTCCTCCTAGACTAGTTGTTCTTGTAGGACCGAATAAATCCATATGCAAGAGTTCCAAAGGTCTAGTGGTTGAAATCATATTTTTTGATTTAAAAGATACTCGGGTTTGTTTTCCAAATTGACAAGCATCACAGATTTTATCTTTTTCAAAAGTAAGTTTTGGCAAACCATTTACTAAATCCTTTTGATTAATTTAGATAACAAATCCATGTTTGCATGAGCTAACCTACGATGCCATAACCAACTAATATCAGTTTTATTATTCGTAGCAACTAGGCAATAAACATTTTGATCATTCAAATCATTTAAATCAACAATGTATACATTACCATGCCTATGACCAATAAATTTCATATTTTATTTGTAGGATTTTTAACAATGCATAAAGATGATTCAAATGTAACTTTAAATCCTTTGTCACATAATTGACTAATGCTTAGTAAATTATGTTTTAATCCTTTCACAAGTAAGACATTATCAATAAAAGCATGAGGTGTGATACCTATTTTTCCAATGCCAATAATTTTTCCTTGGCCATTATCACCAAAAGTAACAACACCTCCATCTTTTGCCTCCAAAGTGATGAATTGAGATTCATCACCCGTCATGTGTCTTGAGCACCCGCTATCCAAATACCATTGTCTTTTTGTTGCTCGGGTAGCAAGACACACCTGCATACACAATTTTAAGTTTTGCTCTTAGGTACCCAAGCTTTCTTGGGTCCTTTTGGGTTAGTTAAAATAGTTCCTTTTGGAACCCATATTTGTTTAACTTTGTGTGTGTGACAAGTATATGCTTTGTGTCCTAATTTACCACATTTAAAGCATGTAATTTTAGTTGAATCATCAGCATGCACATAAATATTTTTCAGAAATTTTTGTCTTTCAATAGGATTGTATCCAAGACCAGCTCTATTATAAACAACCCTTTGACTATTTAATATCATTTCTAGCTTTTCTGAACTCAAAGTAAATTTATCAATAATTGGTCTTAATTTACTCATTTCATTTTTCAATCTTGGTTTTCCTTTAATAATGATTCATTGTTGTTTGAAATTCTTTCTTTTTCAAGAATAAGTTATTTAATTTTATTTTTCAAATATTTATTCTTTGAACTTAATTTTGTAAAATCATCTACAAGTTCATAGAATGCACCATGCAATTCATAAAAGTAAAGTCATCTAGAAAACTAGGACTTACCTCATTATCATCAGCCATGAAACATACATTGGCGACTTCAGTCTTTTCTTCATCTTCTGAACTTGTTACTTCACTGTTGCTCCATGTAGCCAACATAGCTTTCTTCTTTATTTTCTTAAATCCTTTCTTCAATTATGGACATTTCGGTTTAATATATCCAGGCTTCTTGCACTCATAATATATAGGAGGTTTACTTCTTTCCTTTTCTTTGCTATGATCTCCTTTGGTAAATATTTTTCTTTTTCCAAATTTCTTTCTCCTCATAAATTTCTTGAATTTTCTAGAGATAAGTGCCATTTCATCATCTTTTTCACTATTACTGGTTTCTTCCTCACTTTCCTCATCTTGAGTACTACTTTTCAATGCCATAGTCCTTTTCTTCTTTGATTCATCTTCATCATTGTGTTGTCGTTGTTGGAGTTCATGAGTCATTAAAGAACCGACTAATTCTTCAAGTGACAAAGTATTGAGGTCTTTTGCTTCTTGTATAGCAGTCACTTTTGCTTCCCATGATCTAGGTAAAGATCTTAAAATTTTTTAACAAGATCACTGTTAGCATAAGATTTTCCTAAACTTTTCAGACCATTAATGATATCAGTAAATCTAGTAAACATATTAGTGATATTTTCAGCTAAATCCATCTTAAATAATTCATACTTATAACAAGCATATTAATTTTGGATTCCTTGACTTGATTAGTACCCTTATGGGTGACTTCAAGTCTATCCCAAATCTCTTTAGTAGACATGCATGTAGATATACGGTTAAACTCATTTGCATCAAGAGAACAATAAAGAACATTCATAGCTTTTGCATTTAATTGAGCTAATTTCTTATCTTGCTCATCCCATTCTGATTCAGGCTTTGTAATATCAATATTATCAATCTTAACAGTGGGTGTGTGTGGTCCATTAATTATGATTCCCCATAAATCATAATCAAGTGCTTGAATGAAGATTTTCATTCGTGCTTTCTAATATGTGTAATTTGTTCCATTGAACAAAGGTGGTCTATTAGTTGATTGTCCTTTGGTTAACATAGATCCCATTTGGATTACTACTGATCTTTAGCTCCAAGCTTTTCAAAGCTATAGGAATCAAGAGCACGCTGCTCTGATACCACTTGTTGCCCAGATGTAGTAACCCAAGAGGGGGGTGAATTGGATATTTTAAAAATAATTACTAGCGCAGATATGTGCTTAATCACTAATTAAAAGATTAATTCGTAGTGGTGTAGTGGAGTGCACAAAACAAAAATCACACACAATAAGCAATCACAAACACAATAGGGTTTATAGTGGTTTGGTGCCAAACTCGGCTCCTACGTCCACTCTCCAAAAACCCTTTGGGAATTTCACTAATCGTATCACAACGATTACAACCCCTACCCTTCCTGGCTAGTTCTCTTGTTTCACGGCATAAGGTAGCCAAACCCCTAGCCTTCCCGGCTAGTCCTCTTGTTTCACAGCACAAGGCAGCCAAACCCCTAGCCTTCCCGGCTAGTCCTCTTGTTTCACGGCACAAGGAAGCCAATCAATAGTCTTAGGGTTATCTCTAACCCTATTACAAGAAATATCAGAGTAGATAACAAATAGCTCCTACCTTGAGCAAATATTCAAAAATACTTTACAAATTTCGAAGCAAGTCTTCAGCAATGGATGTGGATCTCCGATGTAGCTGAAACTTTGAATGCTCACTGGATCTGGACGACTTGAGCAATGATTGAGATTTGCAACTTCAAAGCACAACAACTTGCTCTTCAACACTCCGAAAAATATGCAATGAACACTCTCTTTTTGATTTCTTTCTTTCTCTTTTCTCTTTCAGATTTTCATAGATTTTGCCAACAAGAAATCGTTAATAAAATCGTCTTGTGTCATCATCGTGTTCCTCTATCACATCTATTTAAACTAAAATAAAAATAATATCCGTTAGACACATTGGTAAATAGAGGAAATTAGAAACATGAAGAAATATAACCGTTTAAATTTATTTCCCTAAACATTGATTGCATTTAATCCTTTGGCAAAGAAAGATTTCTGTCAAACACCAAAAGAAAAATGTTAGTAACCATGTAAATAGAAATGTAATAAAGAGAGAGAGAAAGAGCATTTAACTCTTGAGAGAGCTGGTTGGCTGGAATTAATTTTCAGCAACCCTCTTTGAAATCGTGCGGCCCATGGAGAAGAAGGGGAGAGCAAAGGCTAAAGCTAGCTAAGCAAAGCTAGCTAACCCTCCAAGCTATCTAGCTAGCTAGCAAGGACTCCACGGAAATCAGCCATAAAGGTGAAATAAAGTAGCTAGCTAGCAAGCTAGCTCAATCCCAAATCCACACGGCTAGGTAAAGAAGCCAAGAGAAAATAGTTAGCTTTAGAACCAAGCTTTCATGCATTAATGGAAAAGTAGTTAGCTTTAGAGGTAGCTAAGGCTCAAACTAGTTAGCTCATCAGCTAACTGGCCACAAGAAACAAGAGTAACATTTCATGAACAGAAGGCCTTTGAAATTCAACTAGCTCTTTAGTTAGCTATTTAAAAAGTGCATGAGGTTATGTAAAAAAGTAGTTAGCTTAAGAGCTAACTCAATGAAAATTTCATGCGGCTACGAATGAAAAGATTTATAAAGTAGTTAGCTTTCCAGCTAGCTACATAAAAAGTTAACTTTGCCATGCAAGAAAGTAGTTAGCTTATCAGCTAACTCAATTTAAATTCATGCGCCCAGGGAATGAAACATTTTGTTAAAGTAGTTAGCTTGTTAGCTAGCTAGATAAAAAGTAAACCCATTCATGATAAAAGTAGCTAACTTGTTAGCTAACTCCAAACCAATTTTCATGCAACGTAGAAGGGAGAAGAAATAAAGTAGTTAGCTTGTTAGCTAACAGCTTTCACACTCCACATGGCCATGAAGAAAATCGTTCAAGAGGAAGCTAGCTGTTCAGCTAGCTAGCAATGCAATCCAATCGGCCAAGCAACCTGCAGGGAAAAATTAGTTAGCTTGAGGTAATATTTATCTAACTCCATGAACTAACCAGCTAGCTGCCCAGCTAGCTGACTCCAAGGAGTGATCGGCCAAGAGAAAAAAAATATCGATAAAGAGGTTAGCTCTTGAGGCCAGCAAGCTATCTAAGAGAGGGAAGAAGTTAGCTTACAAGCTAACTTAATTCCAGCATGGTTCGGCCAAGCTAACAGGGTAAAGAGAGTAGCTAGCTAGCAAGTGAAGGAAGCTAGCTAACATAGTCATGCAATAATCCTAAGCAATTAAAGAGTCAATTAGCTATATTATAGACAAGAGAAAATAAGCTTCCATGTAACGAATAAAATTTTGCTTGATAAGGCTTACCTGTACGACACATGTACATCCTTGCAATAATATTATTTTCCCTAATAAGCATAGTCTTAATTGTGTTGTAATCATCAAAATCAATCTAGGGGCCAACAATGCTGTAGGGGCAGTTCTAGGACAGAAACTCAATCGAGAACCTCATGTAATTTATTATGCTAGCAAAACTCTTTCAGATGCACAAATGAACTATACTACCACTGAAAAAGAATAACTAGCAGTTGTGTTTGCCCTAGAAAAGTTTAGATCATATCTGTTAGGATCTAAGGTTTTAGTTTATTCAGATCATGCAGCATTGAGGCATCTTATATAAAAAAAGGATACAAAACCCAGACTGATTAGATGGATCCTTCTACTATAAGAATTTGATCTAGAAATCTTAGATAAGAAGGGTTCTAAAAATATGGTAGCAGATCATATCTCTAGGATCTCAGTAGAATACAATAAAGAAATAATTAGAGATAGGTTTCTTGATGAGCAATTGTTTTCAATTTCCCATAGCAGTCTTCCCTGGTTTGCCCACATTGTGAATTATTTGGCAACAGAAAAAGTACCTTCCCACTGGACAAACAAGAAAAAGATATATTTTTCTCACAAGTCAAATATTACTTTTGGGAAGACCTTGAATTATTTAAGTACTGTTCAGATCAGGTGATTAGGCGATGTGTTCCCGAGAGTGAATTCAAAAGTATACTTAACTTCTATCATTCTCTTGCATATGGAGGACATTTTAGTGGAAAGAAAACTGCAGCAAAGGTACTGCAAAGTGGGTTTTATTGGCCAACTCTTTTTAAAGATACACATGAATTTGATCGTAATTGTCTCCAATGTCAACAAACAGGAAATATTTCTTGAAAAGACATGATGCCCCTAAACCCTATCTTGATTGTAGAAATTTTTGATGTATGGGGTATTAATTTTATGGGCCCATTTCCTTCTTCTTTTGGATTTGAATACATTCTAGTGGCAGTTGATTATGCGTCAAAATGGATTGAAGTCAGGGCAACTCGAACCAATGACCATAAAGTTGTAATCAAGTTTGTTCAGCATAATATCCTTAGCCGTTTTGGATGCCCAAGGGCTATAATTAGTGATGGGGGTACACATTTCACGAATAGACACTTCGAAGGATTAATGAACAAATATGAAATTACTCATAAGATAGCTACATCTTATCATCCCCAAACTAGTGGCCAAGTTGAAATATCAAATAGAAAAATTAAACATATCCTTGAGAAAATGGTGAGACCCGATAGGAAAGATTGGTCAGAACGTTTGGATGATGCATTATGGGCTTATCGTACTGCATTTAAAACTCCCATTGGAATGTCTCCTTACAGGCTCGTATTTGGAAAAGCCTATCATTTACTTGTAGAATTAGAACATCATGCATTTTGGGCCATCAAGCAATTTAATTATGATATGAAAAATGCAGGTGTCAATAGGAAACTTCAATTGAATGAGTTAGAAGAGCTATGAAATGATGCATATGAGAGCTCAAAAATTTATAAAGAACGAACCAAAGCATATCATGACAAATTAATTAGTAGAAATTTTTTGAACTAAATCAAAAAGTATGGCTTTACAATTCAAGATTACACCTTTTCCCTGGAAAACTTCGTTCACAATGGAATGGACCTTTTATAATAACTCAAGTATTTTCCCATGGAGCTGTAGAGCTTAAAGACCCCAAGCAAGGAAATACATTCAAAGTAAATGGCCAATGTTTGAAACCATATATAGAAGAAATTAATGATGGAGAAATTGTTGAATCAATTGATCTTGTGAACCCAACATTATCATAATAAGTAGCACAGTCTGGCTGAAGACTTTAAACTTAGCGCTCTTGGGAGGCAACCCATTTATTAGTTATTTTTAACTTTCTATTTTTTTAGTATATTCTTTTAGTATGACCAGAGAAGAGCAACAGAAGTAGATTGAAAGAAGATGGCAACAATAGAACGTCCTACCTTCAAATACTCTACCAGGTAGTATCTTTCCTTGAAATTAATTTTTCTTCCATTAGGGACAATGAAAATTAAGTTGGGGGGGAGGGGGGGGGAGGAAAAAGAATAAGTAAATCCTCGAGTAAAACTATAATCAGATGTGTGTACTAAATTCTGTCTCGATTTGAAGTTAATCAAGCAGTCTATGAATGATTAATGAATTAATGGTTAGATTATTTTTGAAATACTGAGGAATAAATTATTAAGAAAACCTAATACAAGGTAGGGTTTAGCCTAGAAAAAATTTTAGAATAATTTCAGACCCTCCTGACCACTGATCTTAATAGTTCAATCTACTTAATAAGGGTATGGGTGAAAATATTATTCAATAAAAAAATCTCTCTTAAAGTTAATAAATTAGGTTCTTAATATCTTTCACTGAGTAACTGGGCCCCGTCACCTAAGAAAGTGATGTTGTTCGCGTAAAAAGGTAAGGATGTAAAAGAACCTAAGAAGAGTCAGTCCTACCTAAAGCCTTTTTGACTCGAGTAAGTAAGTCCGAGGGGTGTTTTACACCTAATGCCCTAAAACCAATTGGTTTGGGAGCCATTGGCCTAAAGCTCGCTACAAGGGTTAATTAGAAAGCAAGGGGATAGGACATTGCACTGACTTTACAAATAAATAAATAAACAAGGGAACCAAATTACAAAAGACATTACACCCAACTCAAATTAAGTTAGAAGACTTAATTAAAGAAGTGGAAAGTTGGTGAAGGAAGACTTCTATAAATTTTTATGGACTACACTTTATCACTAAATGGGTAAGCTTAATAATCCAATGAGTACCTCTCTTATGATCTAACCAGAAATTTTTAAGAAGAACTGTAAGATAACTATCAATTCTTGGACTAGCTTGGTACATATTTCTAAATTTCTTATTTGATCGAGGATGAGTAAGATTCAAGTTGGGGGGAGTGATAAATGCATAATTAATTATCATTAAACTTATTAATTAATAATTTAACGTACATATTATTATTTAATATTTTAATATTTTATATAATATTTTAGTAAAAATCTTATCAACTTAAAGAGCTTGATTTTAGGAGATTAATGACGCAAACGGCACTCAAATCAGATTTAAGATGAGCCCGGAATTGATTTTACATTGATTTATCTGTTTCAGCACACATCTCAAAGCAAAAACGACAATGGTTGCCGTTTTCATCATCTTCTCAGCAGCGATTCTTCTCCTAATCAAATCTAATTTTATCCTTCACCAATCCAGGAATAAATTGGATTGGAAATCTTTAAATTCGAAATAGAAACTTCATATGGAAGGAATTAGAATCTTATCCACGATTCTCCAGGATTTCTCTGTGCCCGCATCTGCGTCGTCTGCGCCCACGTTGTTTCTGTTATGGAAACAGATATTCTCCGCATCTTCTCCGCGTCGGGGCTCCTACAAATAGCAGCAAGGAGAGCATCTCAGGAAGGGGGGCGTGCGGTGGAGAAGAATCCGATCGTGCCATGGCGAATTCCAGGAGATCTGTTCTTGTGTTCGTCCGTCGGAATTCTGCTATGTTCCGTTCGTCGTTTGAGGGAGTTCTGCTCTTCCTCAATCGTGAGTTCTGACCGTGGAGACTTCATTCCAGCCGTGGAGCCTCTGTTCTGTCCGAGGAGGAAGAGGGAGCGCACGCACGGCGTCCGTCGAAGATCCCTGCACCTGTTCCAGCCGTGAAGGAGGAAGGAGCTCTGTTCTTCCTTTTCGGGAGCTCTGTTTGTGCCGTTTCTGTCCGTGCTGTGAAGGAGGAGGCCGTCCATGGTTTGTGGAGATCGGCTGTTCACGTCCGGCTGTTCCCAGGAGCTCTGGATCATGGGTTTATTTTATTGCTTTTGTTGCCTTCTTCATGTTAGAAATTAAAACTCTTCTATTTTAGATTTTAATATGCACTTTTGGATCTTATTGAAATAAAATTTTATTTTATTTATTCATGTTTAGTTGTTATTAAATTATATTTAAGTAAAAATAATTTAGACTAATCTATTCTTAAAAGGGATGGGCCGTGATCTACGGGTACGAGCCGTGCCCTTATAAGGTAGACCATATCTTATTATTTTGCACTACTAATTATCTACTTAGTTATCTATTTAGTTAAATTTATAAATTTATTTCAAGATAATCGCTAAAGTCCCTGTGGAATCGATCCCTTACTCTCGCTATTCTAATAGTGAAATTAAGGTATTTTAATCATTGCGCTATGACACGCATCACTTCACATTCAGGGTAAATTTTTTATTTGGTTCTATAAAATTTCTTTACACTTCTTACTATAATTTACCTATATCTATTTTTATGCAGACGGATCTGGTAGGATTACACGCAGACGCGGGGCCATGGGAGTACGAGATGTATGGCATATGCGTGATGGTGATAAGATAGTAATTGAGTGCAATCAGCTGGGGCAGCCAATTAAAAAAGCCTCTAGCTTATTGAGTTCCTTTTTAGGGAGTGTTGCACGAAGGCATCAGCTTTGTCCATTGAGTTATGCAAAATGGAATGATATGCTTCCGTCGTATAAAGTTGAGATTCTACAAGTTTTGCAGGTAAACAAAAGAATCTAAACATCAAACATTATGTATATTATGACATGTTTTATATTTGAACAGTTTTAATATTTTATCTTTTGCTGGGCAAGTTTGCACTTCCTCCATCCGCTAATGAGTTTGTACTGAAGTCTCTCAACCGGAAATGAAAGAATATAAGTCATATTTAAAGATGAAGTACAAGCTGTCGGGTATGACCGAGGAGCAGGTAGTTGGTACTTATCCTCCTGAGGTACCCCCTCATCAGTGGATGGAGTTGGTTCATTATTGGTTCTCCGATAGGGGACAGGTGTCTTGTTACTTAATATTCTTGTTATTTAATCTTTTAAGACACTTTATTAAAATATTTATTTAATTTTGCAGACATATTCTAATATTGGTAAAGCTGCACGAGAATCTCTATCTGTTCCCCATACATCGGGATCCAAGAGTTATACGCGAATCAGGCAACAATTCGTATGTTTCTTAAACTATAAATTCTTAAACTAATTATGTTCATTTATATGTCATAATGAGGAGGTTCATGAAATATAATATTAACTTTGAATTCTTAAATCTATGGATGGATATAGTGAAGAATGGATATTATGGATGAATGCATTGATGTGCTAGGTCTGTATAAATGAATTGAATCTCTTTTCTTAAAGAAACTTGAATCAAATAGAATTAAATGTAGCATTGAATCAAATAGAATTAAATGTTGAAACTTTCGTTGAAACTCTCATTGAAACTATCATTGAAACATAATTGATAATTTAGAATCATGTTAAAACTCTCATTGAAACTTTAGTTGAAACATAATTGATAATTTAGAATCATGTTGAAACTGTCATTGAAACTCTTGCTGAAACATAATTGAATAATTACTTATTATGTTGAAACTCTCGTTGAAACTCTCATTGAAACATAATTGATAATTTAGAATTATGTTGAAACTCTCATTGAAACTCTTATTGAAACTATCATTGAAACATAATTGATAATTTAGAAATATGTTGAAACTCTCATTGAAACTCTCGTTGAAACATAATTGAATAATTACTTATTATGTTGAAACTCTCATTGAAACTCTCGTTGAAACATAATTGATAATTTAGAATTATGCTGAAACTCTCATTGAAACTCTCATTAAAACATAATTGATAATTTAGAAATATGTTGAAACTCTCATTGAAACATAATTGATAATTTAGAATTATGTTGAAACTCTCATTGAAACTATCATTGAAACATAATTGATAATTTAGAAATATGTTGTCACTCTCATTGAAACTCTCGTTGAAACATAATTGAATAATTTATAATTATGTTCAAACTATCGTTGAAACTCTCATTGAAACTATCATTGAAACATAATTGATAATTTAGAATTATGTTGAAACTCTCATTGAAACTCTCGTTGAAACAATTGAATAATTACTTATTATGTTGAAACTATCGTTGAAACTCTAATTGAAACTATCATTGAAATATGATTGATAATTTAGAATTATGTTGAAACTCTCATTGAAACTCTCATTGAAACATAATTGAATAATTTACAATTATGTTCAAACTATCGTTGAAACTCTCATTGAAACTATCATTGAAACATCACCATAAATTTAGAATTATGTTGAAACTCTCATTGAAATAATCATTGAAACATAATTGAATAATTTAGAATTATCTTGAAACTCTCATTGAAACATAATTGAATAATTTAGAATTATGTTGAAACTCTCGTTGAAACTCTTGTTGAAACATAATTGAATAATTTATAGTCCCTCTTTAAAAATCAAAATAAATTGTATAATTTATTTATAAATTGGTTCAAATATTTATAAATTGTATATTTTTTTATAGATGGATGAGCATGGGAGGAAACCCGGTGTGGTGGAGTTTTACCGGATGACTCATAGTCACCATGATGGCACTTTTGTCAGGGATGAGTCGAGGGATTTATATGTAATTATTTATTATAATTTATTTTATACAATAATTTTAATTTGATTATCTTATTCAGTAAGATCTAACTAATTTTTCTAAATTAATACAGGAAAGAGCTGCATCTCTTGTTGCGGAGCGTGTCGATGACTCTACAGCGTCTTCTACGCAGAGTAGTCGCATCGAGGCCGAGGTGTTTACAGAGTTGATGGGGCCATAGCGCTACGGTCGAGTGAGGGGTTATGGAGTTGGAGTTACCCCCACTCAGTTATCTGAGGTGAGTAGACTTACGCGTGATGCTGCAGATGCTGTTCATGATACACGTGTTCGCACACTTGAGCATGCGGTTGAGGAGATACAACGGTCGAGTGCTGCAGCATTAGACGAGATGCAGCGGTCGAGTGCCATTGCGATGGAGGAGATTCAACGGTTGAGTGCCGTTGCGATGGAGGAGATGCAACGGAGGAGTGCAGTCGATAGAGCATTGATTGATTCCATGAGAGATCACATTGAGCAGCTTACATCTCTCATACAAACAGTTTTTTCACATCAGGTAAATACATATATTATTAAATATTTATTTTTATATTAAATTAATTATTTGTTTAATATTTATAGATAGTTTTGTAAATTAAATGTTTTTAATTTTCTTATAGGCTTCTGGAGCATTAGATCCTCGCGGATAGGGTGACGACCTTCCTCCTGCAGATCATTGACCTCGGCTCTTTATTTTATATCTTTCATCTCATGTATTTTTAAATTTTGTGAAACTTTAAATTGTAATGAAATTTATATTTGAACTTGATGTAATGAAATTTATATTTGAACTTTTATTTTGGATGTGAAGAATGTGTGCAATGTGATTTGTGATTTTGTTTGTTATGATTGCATTGCTCGGTTTAATTTAGAATTTGATCTTAATTAATTGCATAGGTTTAATAAAATTTTTTTGGTTATTTTATTTTAAAAAAAATGTTACATTTTGCCGATGCTTTAAGGCATCGAGAGCGTTTGACGTAGTTCTCCCAACGCTTTGCAAGAAAAAAATAACCCGATGCTTTAAAGCATCAGTATAAGTCCAATGCTTTAAAGCGTCGGGACAATTATGAATTTCTGATGCTTTAAAGCGTTGTTAAGAGAAATTTTTATCAACACTTTAAAGCATTGGCATGGCACAACGCCGTCCCGACGCTTTTAAAAAGCATCGGGATATTTCGTCTCCACCCCAAGTTTCTCGATGCTTGTGAAAGCGTCGTGACAGTATTTGCCGACGCTTTAAAGCGTCGGCAAATGATATATTTAGCATCGCTACACTGTATATTTGTTGTAGTGGATTCCGGCCTTATCAGATATCAACTTCCTAAAATGTGCCTTAAAAATTAGGTAATGGCTCACCATTTTGGTAGCATACAAATATCAGATTCCAAGACCCTTCAGGTTTGCTTTTGAAGGCAATTTAAGCCCAAAAAATAATTCTAGCAAATACTATTACTCTTGAAAAATCATGCAAAGGAGAAAGTTTCTTTTGGAGCCTTTCTTTTTTATCTGTTTGCTCAAAATCTTCATTGATTTGGGCATCAGAAGGTCTTTCAAAGAAATCATTTTCTGTGATTTCTGCGTAAGGATTATTTTACAGGTCTATCCAAATAGAAGAGCACTATTTGAATTTCGATGAATACCATTTTTAAATCGAAGAACGAATTTTTACAGCAACCAGGATAAAAAATGGGCATCACCTACGAAGTTGCTAACATAGTTTATATGCTTGATGGGATTGGTATCTGATCGAATTTTTTTTTAGATTAATTAAATTAATTTTGCTGGAGGTGGAACAAAGCGAGGAATCTACCGCCGGCGATGGCTCAAAGCCATGATGTTATTAGCAGTGACTTGTTTGGACACAGGAAATTTCGTGGAAGCTACCTTAGCCACGTGATTTGTCCTTTTTCTCAATCACCCTCGTATGAGAATCTGAACAGAATCTGTGGTTCGTGCGGTGCCCTACATCTTGACGATGGCTATGGGGTGGTGCCGGCTTCATCGTCTTCCTCATCCTCCTCTCATGGATCCAGATTTGGGCCTTGGATGGCTGCACTCCGACGTCGTAAGCCTCGTCAGGATCAGCAGTCGGCGCCCAGGAAGTAGCCTCTTGACGGCAAGTTGGATCCCTCCTCCTCTGCTTCTCCGAACTGATGGATTGCTCCGAGGAAGGTGGCTCGAAGGTAGGCTGGTTGGGGGTCCGCGGGTCCTCGAGCTTGCCCTTCCTCTGTGGAGTTGCTGTGCTAGGGAATTGAGACGTTGCAGTCTCCTCCAGTGCCGATGGTTTTAGCATGCCGATCTCCTTTGAGTGTGCCGGTTGGCACTGGAATGGAGCTTCAGAAGGCTGATGCTAACCCATTTGCTTTCTTGGATTCAGCTCAACATGCCAACAGTGAGTCTGGGTGCCTGATGGCCAGTGTGGATGTTCAGACTGGTCAGTCTAAGAGGGCCTGACCTGTTGAGCCACTATCGCTAAGAGTGGTATCTAAGACCTCTAAAGCAAAATGGAAAGCCCCCCATGGGGGAAAAGGGACGATGCAAGCTCATTTCACTTTTTCAGCATCTTCAGATTCCCTTAAGGGGTGAGGTGGCCTATTTGGGCCGGGATCGAAGAAGTCCCGCTGTAAGGATGGGCCTGCTCTGGGGAGCAACTTAGGGCCCTCCATGCCGACTCAGGTAGGAGGGCTGATCCATGACTCTGCAGTCTCCCTTCTCAAGAAGGTCATTCAGAGGGAGGATTCAGTTGTGTTCATGGATGTGTCACAATTTGAGAGTCAGAGGATAGGGGGTTGCAGTGATATGGGGCTTGGGGCCCCCATTCTACTAGTGATTCGACAACTTTGGAGTTGCCTGGGGACATGGATGGAGTCCCTCCCACACAAGCTTCTGAATGAAGATTCTTACCTGGAACGTGCGAGGTGCTCTGAAACCCTCGTTTCGATCCTCGTTTGGGAGGTTGTTGCAGCTTCATGCTTTTGACATCTGTGTCATGTTGGAGACCTGTCTGTCTGGGGATAGTCTGGCTCACCTTTGGAGACAACTTTCCAGATTGTGGGCTTCTTACGCTGTTGAGTCGGTTGGTCTCTTTGGTGGTATTCTGGTGCTTTGGAGACATGATAACATCAGAGTCGACGCTTTCCACGGCTGTTGTCAGCAAGTAGCTCTGGTTATTTCTGAGGGGTCCTCTGCTCCTTGGTTCCTATCGGGCATCTATGCTAGCAATGACTTCAGGATGCGTCGTGTCCTTTGGGCTGAGATTCTTTCTCTTCTTGGTCAGGGTTTTCCTTCCCTCATTGCTGGTGAATTCAATTGCATTGTGGGGGCTAAGGAGAAAAGAGGGGGTAAGCAGTTTGTAGGATCCCCGGATGTTGCTGAGTTTAGATCCTTCATTTCTTCTGCTGAGCTCTTGGATTTGGGGTTTGTCAAACCCCAATACACTTGGTGCAATAATCGCCAGGGTGCCGCTAGAGTGTGGGAAAGACTGGATAGGGCCATGGTGACTTCATCTTGTCTCCATCTTTTCCCTTCTGTTACTGTCACTCATCTGCCTAGAATTGGCTTCGATCACTGTCCCATTCTTATTTCTACTGATCATTCTCTTCAGCAGAGTAGGCCATTTAGATTCGAGAAGTTCTGGACTTTTTATTCTTCTACCAGAACCATCATCTCTCAGGTTTGGCGTTTACCTATTAGAGGGAGTGCTACCTATAGATTATCTCGGTGGCTGATTCTTGCCAGACGTAGACTCTCTAGATGGAATAGAAGAGAGGTGGGGGATATTGTTAGGCAAGTTGAGCAGGTTGAATCTATTATCTCCACGCTGCAGTCGAAAGAGGACCAGCAGGGGTTCCTCCTGGATTCTGATCTATCGACTCTCAGGTCCAGCCTGGCTTTGCACCACTCTCTTATGCTGCAGTAAGAGACTTTTTGAAGGTAAAGGTTCAGAATCCAGTGGATTAAGGAGGGGGATCGCAACACTAGATTCTTCCATCGGGCCACTTTGAAACGCCGTGCGATGAATCATATCAGGTGTTTAGTTGATGAGGAGGGTGATATTCAGGAGGATGTCCAGATAATCAGGAATCAGCTTTTTAGTTCTTTTAGTCCAGATAGACTGAGCACTCTGGTGTGGGATTCCTAGTTTTTCCTGTTCAGCCCCCTTACAGAGTCTCCATTGCTGAGAATGTTCTTATCAGATCGGTCACGTCGGAGGACATTCAACGAGCTTTATGGGATCTTGGAGTTGATAAGGCCCCTTGGCCTGATGGTTTCCCTCCATTATTTTTTCACCACTATTGGGATATTGTGGGTCAGGATGTGGTACAGGTTATCCAGCTGGTCTTTCAGTCTCACACTATTCTCTCTGATTGGAATTGGACCCTTATTATTCTGGTGCCTAAATGCCCTCGAGACAAACGGGCCACGGATGGGGCCGGCGAGAGGGTGTGGTTGTGGTCGTAGGTGTATGTTTATTAAAGTAATGCTTTTGCGATTTAGGTGGGTAAAAAAGCTAGTGGTTTGCATGTCGTTGCTGGTAGGCGAAGGCAAATGGGGCGCGTCTTCTCATCTTTTTCGTCATTCGTGAAGTCATCATGCATGTGATTCGGAACAGAGAGGCACGCATCCACCTGTCGAAAATAATCAATCTCGAGTGTCCACATCTTAAATATGACGGAGCAAACGGAAAGAAAGCTCGCAGTTAGGGGTGCAACTCGGGCTCATGAAACTCGGGTTTCCCTCAACTCTAACCCTAACCCTATTTGTAAAATGTCAACCCTAACCCTAACCCTAACTCTATTTGTAAAACCTCAACCCTAACCCTATTTTTAAAATTCGGGTTCGAGTTGAGTTTCGGGTTGAAATTCGGGTTGATATAAAAAGAAAATATATGACAATCTGAAACAAACAAGCTTAACATTGCACAAATAAACTAAAGTTTGAAACAAATAACCTTTACAGTGTACAAATAAGCTGAAGTTTGAAACAAACAAGCTTCACATTTCAAATTACATGTCTAAAAATATACATCTTTTACATAAGACTAAACACAAAAAATACATTCTTAAACCAAAACATATCTAAAGTAATCCAAATGTTGCATAACATTTTAACAGCCACCATATACATTGATGAAGTCACCTTTATCCTTCGGAAGAAGAAAATATTGAGATGATATAAAAAGCCAGTTAGAAGACCACATAAGTCTGGTATGAGAGATCTTTTCCAAATAGCGAGACTGCATTCGCCATCCAAAGCTCTCTGATTTTTTACTCATCACCCCTTTCCTAGATGTTTTAGTTTTCTGCTCATCACCTCTTCCTAGATGCTTTCATAAAATTTTGGCAAACTTCATATTAGAAGTTACAAAATGTCTCCAAGAAGATAAAAAAAATAAAGATACTAGTTTGGCCCACCAACATTATATGATAAAATGAAATGGTTAAAGGTATATTGCTCATTTTAAAAGGTAATGAAGGTTCTGGTGGAATGTTCATACCAAGAATCATCACTTCCATAAAACTATTGTCAGCTCTACATACTTTAAACCTAACAAATAAGGCTAAATCATCACTTCGACAACACCAGTGGGAATGTTGCTTGTGGCTTTGCGGGTTCGAATTTTCTCGGGTTCGGGTTGACTGCAACCCTAACCCGGCTTAAGCTGCAAATCGGTCCGGGTTCAACTCGGATCCTTCAGGTTTGGGTTAAGCAAATTAGAGTTTGAGTACTACTGCAAATCGGGTTTCGCGGGCTGGGTTCGGGTTGAACCCGGCCCAAGTTGCACCCCTACTCGCGGTCGCGGGCGGAGCATCCGAGGCTTCTTGTACTCCATTTTTCGGGTTGCGTGGTTGCCCCATGCCTGATCGGTTACGAAACTTTGAATAATGATGCGCTCACGCAGTAGGGCTGTGTTAAAACAGAAGTTAAAAGGCTATTCTTTGAATATTTTTTTAATTTTTAAAAATTATAAATATAAAATATAAAATTAAAAAATTTAATCAAGGAATTATTTTATGTTTAATTATAAATTATTTTTTAAATTTATTTTTAAAGAAATTCAGAAATAATTAAATTTATATTTTTTTTAAAAAATTATTATTTAAAATAAATAAATATTTTTTTAGTTATTTTTGAATAAACTTTATTTGTATACTTAATGGCTGCGTTTGGATATCAAAAAGTTATTCCAAGAATAGGAATATGAATTCCAAGGAATAGCTTATTCCCTTTGTTATTCCAGATTTCTGTTTCGATGAAAATATGGTATTCCATGTTATTCCAGTGCAATTAATGCAGTGTTATTCCAAATGATGTTTGGATAACATGGGAATAAGCATGTATTACAGTAGGAATAGATGAAGAATTTTCTAAAATTTCAAAGATACCCCTTCCAATAAAAATGGTTTATCAATTTTATTTTTTAAAATAACTTGAATAAATTATTATTTATTAATAAATAAGGTAATAAATTAATTATTATTAATAAAATGATATAAGAACATACTTAATAAATTATTTATATTAATAAAGGAAAAAATAACATACTAATTTATTATTTTCTATTAATAAATTTATTTAATTTTAAATTATATTATAAATAAATTTATTTAATTTATTTAAATAATATTATAAATAAATTTATTTAATTTATTTAAATATTATAAATAAATTTATTTAATTTATTTAATTTATTTAAATGACATTATAAATAAATTAATTAATTTAATTTCATCGGTGCACCTAAAATAGTTGCAGTGGGAATATGAGCTATTCCATGGGGTACCATGGAATAAGAAATCGAAATAAGGGGGATTGCTGGAATAGCTATTCTAGTGGGGCCCATGCTCCTTTTTCATTATGTTTGGGGGAATAAGGCGGAATAAGGGCCTATTCTAGGCTTTATTCCCCCATCCAAACACAACCAATAGGAATAATATTTTGGGAATCAAACACTATCTAAATTTGGGAAAGGATTGATGTGGAAAAAAATTATCATCGTATCAATAAACGTGTTCGATGATTAAGGCTGAACTATCTGGCCGAGTTACAAAGCCGAACTATCTGACTGAGCTACAAAGCCGAACTATCTGATTGAGCTATCTGGCAAAACTATAGAATCGAACTATCTGGTCAAGCTACAGAGCCGAACAGTCTGATCAAATTGTTTGACAGAGCTATAGAGCCGAACTATCTAGTCGAGCTACAGAGCCAAACCATCTGGCCGAGCTATCTCAGTATCTCGAAAGGATCGAGCTATATCCAAACCTCGATAGGGCTGAGCTATCTTAGTGCCTCGTCAGGATCGCTCCTTATCCTTTCAACGTTAGCGCCATTGCTATTTTAATCACACAGTATATTTCGAAGGATGAACCATTCTGATCGCAAAATCATGGAATGAGCCTCTCAAAACGAAAACGGAAACCAAATACAGCACTCCATTTATTATCAATGAAATTTTAAATTCTCGATAAAGCGTTCATTAGCTTCATTAATTGTCGATCTCATAACTGTTGGGATTCCGGTCTTATCGGATGTCAACTTCTTAAAACGTGCCTAAAAAATAAGGTAATGGCTCATCACTTTGGTAGCATACAAATATTTGGTTCCAAGACCCTTCACGCATGCTTTTGAAGGCAATTTAAGCCTAAAAATAATTCTAGCAAATACTATTACTCTTGAAAAATCATGCCAAGGAGAATGTTTCTTTTGGAGCTTTTTTAATATATATGTTTGCTCAAAATCTTTATTGATTTGGGCGTCAGAAGATCTTTCACAGAAATTATTTTTTGTGATTCTTGCATGAGGATTGCTTTACAGATTTATCCAAATAGAAAAGCGCTATGAGTACCATTTTAAATTGAAGAACAAATTTTTACGGTGTTGCCGTGGAAATTCATTCTCCGACTCGGGTGCGCTTCCGTCTCCTGATCCGGATGCTGATCTCATCGCCTTGGGGTGGAACCTGCAAGACAGTCCACACGAAAAGGGTGCTGTGGGGGTTGCCCTCTGCGGAGGACCCTCCGACGCCCAAGTCAGTGAAGATTCATAGCAAGCAGATGTGAGGAGAAGATTCTCACAGAGGAATGTTCCTCCAGGCTCTTGTGAGAGCTCTAATGGAGTATGAGATTCAGTGAATGAAAATGAATGCATAAGGGGTTGTCTTAGAGTTTACGAGCATACCTGAGAGGTTGGAATGCTATGGTATTTATAGGTGATCACCTGATTCCTTGGACGTGCCCTGGATGGGGTCTAAAAACTGTTAGGATTCGAATCAAGTTTGTTATGAGGCCGGTAGGGTCCGTATCTTGTCAGTTAGAGGATCGACGACTAAGAGAGTTGGTTGATGCCTTGAGGCTCGATGATCACACAGACCTAGGCCACTCTCGCAGATCCTAGGCCACTTCTGGGCATGATTCATCGCTTGGAGTCTTATTCAGCTATAATGAATTCGAACTCTCCCGCACTGGATTCTGCAGAGGTATTTTGAATGCCGTGGTTTGGCCTGAATGGGGAATAACATGGTTTTTCGAGGTGTAGAATGGATCGGCTCGAATGACCGAGGAATGGCTCAGCTCAGTTGGCGGAAGTATGAGGATGGCTCAGATTACTGAGGAATAAGGATAGCTCGGCTTAGATGGCCGGAGTATAAGGATAGATCGGGTTACCGAGGAATAAGGATAGCTCAGCTTAGATGGCCGAAGTATAAAGGTGGTCTGGATTGTTAGGATGACCCGACTTCATCAAAGCTGATTTGACCTCGTCGCTAGAATGTTATGCCAGCTGGCTAGCTGGCTAGCAGGGTGTTTGGATTGGGCGCGACCCCATCGCCAATGTGAGCGGTCAATAATGCAATGATGATTTTACCCCTCATCACATGCCTCTCACTTCCTAGTCCGAAGTGTAATTTTGGATATAGGGAGTAGAATTCTGGAGCAATCTTATTTGGGGGATTCAAAAGGCAAGCAGTGATGATCTCTTAAATGACGGGTTGCTGTTACGTCATCATTTTTCACCGCAGCTCGACGAGGAAACGCCTCGTTTCCAACAAGTCGCGATAGCGGAAGTTTCACATGGCAGAAGTCCTTTATTTCTAGTGCCCATATCGGGGTTTTTGGCATATAGGGCTTCCTCTCTAAAGCATTTATTTAAAGAGGGTTGGGGCGGCGCTCCTTCCGCAATGCCCCTTTGTCCCTGCCATAGAGATTTTCCGCTTTTTCTCTGAGCCCTTGCTTGTCTGTTCGTGTCTTCCCCCTATTCAGCCAACATGAGCGGTCCAGGCGATGTTGCTTCTGAGGTAACCTTAGACGATCTGGATAGGATCCGTCGCCATTATAGAGTTCCTCTGGACGTAGCCTTATGGGCACCGAGGACGGAGCACCAGGTTTCAACCGAGCTAAGCCAGAGAGTCTTCTTCTTCGAGGAGAGCTTGAGGGCAGGTCTCCGATTCCCTCTTCACCCGTTGATACAGGAGGTGATGAGGTTTTACAACATATGCCCAACGATGGTGGCTCCGAATAGCTGACGCAATCTCGTCGGATTCATCTCGATGTGCAGTCGCGTTGGGGTGACTGTGACTCTTCCCTTATTTCGAGTTTGTTACAATCTGGTTTCCGGAAGAAGTTCTGAGTGGCCCTACATTGGCCTGCAGAAGTCATTTAAGATGATTTCTGATAACCCTTCTTCGATGAAGGGGTGGAAGTCTTGATTTCTCATTGCTAAAGGAAACATTGGTTTGGATTTTCCGAGAGGGTAGGCCAGTTATGTGAAGAATTCAGAGGCACGTATGGAGTTGAGCGAGTAGGAGAAAAGGGATTTGGCTACCCTTCGCAGCGGTTAGGAGATCTCTGCCAGCACCTTGTTAGCAGAGGATGCCCTTTTCGCCGCCGGGCTTAGCTCCATCAACCCTCAGGGTGAGTCTTTGTTCTAATGGTCAACATGTTTATATGATCTTGCTACTGTTTAACTGAACATCCGCTGTGTTTTTAGCCGAGAGGTCTGCGTTTGCAGGCCAAATAAGGAGGGAGCTGGGCAAGCGCCATAGGAGCTCTGGCTCCGGGGATAGGCATAGGTCCGAGAAGAGGGCTCGTCCTTCCGAGTCTCGCTCAAGGGAGCTTAGGAAAGACGATGTCAGCCGCTGCTCCTCTGCTCCAAAGAGAGAGGAAGCGGGAACGTCAGCTGTAACCGATAAGCCCTCCCTGCGGGAGGGGGGCGAAACAGCAGAGGAGGCCATTGGGGGAAGCTCGAAAAGAGCAATCGAGGTTCCCCCCTTCAAGTAGTAGTCGTGTCAGACGACGCCGAGGAAATGTCGCCAGTCGGTTCGGCAATCCTCTTGCCGGAGGTTCCTCAGTCACTAGCGGTGAGGAGTCCACCGCACATGGAAGAGACCCCTGCTCAGGTGGAGGGGTCAAGAGAGGCAGCGGTGGCTGCCGAGGCTCAAATGGAGCCACCTGTGGAGAGGTTGGTAGAGGTCGGAGTGCCTCCTATTAAGGTCTCTCTGTTACGGCATCAGAGGATGTCGTGAAAGAAATGGAAGTCCAAACGGAGTCTGCCGGAAATAGGGCGATAGCCAAAGAGGAAGAGGAAGAGGAGGAGGAATCGCTGGATGAAGGGGGTGTTCAGGCCAAGGCTCCCTCGATCGAGGCCGAAGCATTCGAGGCCTTGCAGGTTGGAGCTCTGACAGGGAAGCTGAGCGGATGATTCCTAGGGTTGGAATCCCCAGGCCAGTTCTTCTGCCATGAGCTCCTTTGTCCATAGCTCGGAGGTGGATGATATGCTCATCGCCTTGATGAGGTCCGTTTTGTGCATGGAAGGGAGTTCCTCGATGGACGAGCCTACCGCCGAGGATATCATCGAGGTGGCTTTCGGCCGGCTCGGGGCGTCAAAGGATGCTTTTCTTCTCCCCGAAAGTAGCAATGCTACTCTCATGACGATGGCTTCAAACTACATCTCCCGGGTGAGTTACTGTACCGAGGTTGTAATTCTTGATTGGTCGACTGTGCCGTGGTTTCTTACTTATGTTTTTCTCGCAGCATGCCTTGGTCACAAGAGCGCTGATTTGGCGTTTAAATTTGTCCATTGGGGCCTGCGCTCAGGCCAGGAAGGAAGCGGCTGACCTTCGGGCGAGGGTGGATTCAACCAGTCGGCTCTCCAAGGCCTTGGCATCCACTAGGGCGGATTTTGAGAGGGCGAGCGAGTCTTACCGGCATGCAGCCGAAAGAGTCTCTCGGCTCGAAACCCAAGTCAAAGAGCTTCAGGGTTTTTATGAGCAATCGGACAAGGCTTGCCTGGAGTTATCCTAGATTAAGGCGAAGCATGACGACGACGTTAAGACCATGCAGTAGTATTTCGACAAATGGTGGAACCAATTGAGGGCTAGTCATGCCGAAGATAGAAATAATTGGAGTAAGAGGCTCGAGGAGGAGGAGCGTAAGTGTCGGTGGCAGCGGGATCAGCTCGCCGATTTGAATAAGGAATTCGCCAATATGGAGAATCGGCTAAAATGACAAAATGAGCAGATTGCTCGGCTTACTGAAGATCTCGATTGTTGACTCAATTATTGATTTTGATGATTAATAAAAGATATGAGTATATTCATTTGGTTTCTAATTGATTTAACAAGTGTTTCAGGGATTTAAAATGTTTGATCAATCAAAAGGACAAAGAAACATGTTTTGAATCAATGTTTTAAAAAGAAATTTTCAAAGTTCAGAGCCTCGAGTCGACACCCAAATGGTAAGGAGCCGACCCCAAGGCGTATTAGAAAGTTTCTGGGATTTTGGCACGGTCCGGAGTTGACACCTAAGGTTTCGGAGCTGACTCTAACATGAGATACAGAGAAGTGCATTATGTTTCAGTTTCTGGAGCCGACACCTAGAATTCGGGAGCCGACACCCAAGATTTCGGGAGCCGACACCTGAGTTTCTGAAGCCGACTCTAACTTGAGAACAGAGAGCATATTTCATGGACCATTCTGGAGCCAACACTTACAGTTTTCCAGAGCCGACTCCCGAAAGCGATGAGCCGACACTTACCTTTTTTGGAGCCGACTCCCTAACAACTTTTTCTTTACTATTTTTGAACACCCGACTTGGAGCCGACACCTGAAAAGTTGGAGCTGACTCCAACCTATTAGGAACGAATTTTTTATCTATCAGAACGTACTTCAACGGTAAGATTTCTTTTCACCTAACCTCTAACGGCTATTTTCTTTGTCTGCAGAAGAATCCAAACATCTCCAATGGCTATTTACCACCTAAAAACTGGATTGAGAGTTCTATAAAAAGGGGGAAATCGTCCGGTTAAAAGTTATAGAAAAAAAAAGAAAAACAAAAAAAAAGGAGAGAAATTTTCAAAGAAAAATCTTCGAATCCACATCTATCTTCTGAAGAGAGATCAAGAGAAATCCAAGTGATTCAAGTTCAAAATCGAAGGATTTTTCAAGTGAAGAAAAAGAGAGCAAAAGCCATGATTTTCCCAACTTCTCAACTGCAATCTTTGTGAAGAATCTGAGCTAAGGCCTGATTGAACATTTCAAAGGAGAAGAGGAAAAAAAGAAAAGAAGAAAAGCTCACATCAAATCGCTTCAAACAGGCCTTTCTAAATCTTTGTTTACTTATACTGCTTATTTGCTCATTTAAGGAGCTTTGCATTGTTGTAAACCTTAAATTAATTTGGTGTTTACTAATTCAATCAGGGGGATTGAATTTGTTGAGGTTGTTTACCTCGGAAATAAGCTAGATTAGCTTGGGTTTGGGTTTTGTGCTGGTGAGCCCAAAAAACCAGCTGGGTTCGTTGTGATCCCGGGGGAAACCATAAGTTTGAGTTATGAGCTTGTAAAACAACTCGGTTGTAATCAAGTAGATTATAGTGTGGACCCAAGAGATACTTGGGAGTGGATGTTGGTGCTGGATACACCGAACTACTATAAAATCCTTGTGTTTTCCGTGTTTTAACTCTCTCTCTATCTCTTTATTTATGGTTAATATTTATCCTGCACTCAATCTTATATATTCCAAAGCACATAGTTTTTAAAAGGTTAAATTTTTAAGAACCCAATTCACCCCCCTCTTGGGTTGCCATCTGGGCCAACAATTGGTATCAGAGCTTATGCTCATTGTTTATTTGATCACACGATCAAGAGTTAAAGATCCAAATGGCAGCTCAAGCTGGATCTTCATTTGCTGAAGGTCATTCTACTAATAGACCTCCTTTGTTTAATGGTTCAAATTATTCTTATTGGAAAGCTAGAATAAAAATTTTTATTCAAGCTTTAGATTATGAACTTTGGAGTGTAATTACTAATGGACCAAGCACACCCACACACTTGGTAGATGGTTCATAGTTCCTAAACCCGAAAGGGATTGAAATGAGAACGATATGAAAATAGCTCAGCTCAATGCAAAAGCCATGAATGTTTTATATTGTGCTCTAGATGCTAATGAGTTCAATAGAATTTCTACATGTATTTTCGCAAAAAAAATTTGGGATAGATTAGAAGTTACCCATGAGGGTATTAATCAAGTTAAAGAATCCAAAATCAATATTCTAGTGCACAAGTATGAATTGTTTAGCATGGAACAAAATAAAACCATCACATGCATATACACTAGATTTATTGATATTGTAAATGGTTTAAAAAGTCTTGGCAAGATCTACACTAACTCTGAATTGGTTCGTAAAATTCTTAGGTCTCTTCCAAGAACATGGGAAGCAAAAGTAACTGCAATCCAAGAAGCCAAGGACCTCAACACCTTACCTTTGGAGGAGCTACTTGGATCATTGATGACTCATGAACTGACCATGAAGCAACATCAAGAGGAGGAAGTCAAAATAAGAAAACAATTGTTCTTAAAGTTGCAGAAAAGGAGATAAGCAGTAGTGAGGAAGAAGAGGAAGATGATGAGACAGCTCTCCTTGCTAGAAAATTTAAGGTAATTTATGCAAAGAAGGAGACCCTTCCATAAGAAGAGATATGGAACAAAAATGGAAAAAGAAAAAGAAAGGATAAGGACAAAGAAAAAGAGAAAGACCCCCTCATTTGTTATGAATGCAAGAAACCGGGGTACTTTAGATATGATTGTCCTCAACTGAAAAAGGGGCACAAGAAGAAGAAAAAGGCATATGTTGCAATATGGAGTGAAAGTGATGAATCCTCATCTGAGGAGGAACAAAAGGAAGTTGCCAACATTTGCTTTATGGCAAACGATGATAATGAGGTAAGTTCTGAAACACCTTGTGATGATTTTACTTTTGAAGAATTATATGATGCATTTAATGAGTTAGTTAGTGATTTTAAAGTTTTGAAAAAGAAGAATAAATCTTTAAAAAATGATAATTTAAATCTTGCCAAAGAGAAGGATAAACTAACTCATGCATTGAAAAACTAAAATCTGAAAATGAAAATCTGCTAAAAGATAAAGAGTTAATTTCTAATGAAATGTTAATTTAAAGAAAGAAGTTGATAAATATAAAAACATAGTTGATAAATTTACATATAGCTTAGAAAAACTTAATTTGTTATTGAGTAATCAAAGAGCTGTATTTGATAAGGCTGGGATAAAATTTGCTCTTTGGATGTACCTACTTATCCAGCACTTGTTAAAGAATTTTATCTGAATTTAGCTAGAGGAGACGATGGGATTATTAGTTTTGTTAGAGGAAAGAGAATTCATCTTACTTTCTAAATTTTAGGAAATCTGTTTAGTATTCCTATCACTGGATTTGTTGCAAATATTCATAGTAAGAGATCAGCTACTTTGTCAAGGATGTTAGGAAGAGAAATAACTGAATTTGAAGAGGTTAGGGCAAACCAATTGCCACTTGAGCTTAGGCTGTTACATAACATCTGCAGTAGGATTCTATTTCCCAAGATTGGCCGTTTTGAGTATGTCTCAGAGCGAGACATTGTTGTTATGGACAATATCTTGATGGGTCAGCCTATAAATCTTGCTGGGATGATGATATGGTATATGGCTGAGGCTGGGGGTAAGAAGAGATCTTCACTACCTTATGGAATGATTATAACTTTGGTTTTTAGGAGTCAAGGAGTAGCTATTTCTGAAAATGAGCCTTCGAAGAACCTAAGGCACACTGACTACTACAACTTAGCCACTATGCATAGGATGGGATTTATAAAAGTAGATGGTAAATGGGAGAGATAAGGTCATACTGGCGATAGGATTGCTGAGACTAATGTGCCAGGCCTTTCTGAGGCAGGACCTTCTGTGAGACACAGCTCACCTGAGCCCAGTCAGGATGTACCTCCAGCTCCACTAGTTCCTTCTACTTTTGATCAGTCATCTGTTGGTTTTTCAGATACTCAGTTAGAACAGCTTAGAGGTATTTTTGCTATTCATAACGAAGAGAAAGACCCCCTCATATGTTATGAATGCAAGAAATCGGGGCACTTTAGATATGATTGTCCTCAACTGAAAAAGGGGCACAAGAAGAAGAAAAAGGCATATGTTGCAACATGGATTGAAAGTGATGAATCCTCATCCGAGGAGGAACAAAAGGAAGTTGCCAACATTTGCTTTATGGTAAACGATAACAATGAGGTAAGTTCTGAAACACCTTGTGATGATTTTACTTTTGAAGAATTATATGATGCATTTAATGAGTTAGTTAGTGATTTTAAAGTTTTGAAAAAAAAAAATAAATCTTTAAAAAATGATAATTTAAATCTTGGCAAAGAGAAGGATAAACTAACTCATGAAATTGAAAAACTAAAATCTGAAAATGAAAATCTGCTAAAAGATAAAGAGTTAATTTCTAATGAAATGTTAATTTAAAGAAAGAAGTTGATAAATATAAAAACATAGTTGATAAATTTACATATAGCTCAGAAAAACTTAATTTGTTATTGAGTAATCAAAGAGCTGTATTTGATAAGGCTGAACTATGTTATAGACCTAATAAGAAACAAAAGTATGTTAAAAACTTTTTTAGAAAAGAACAGGATAAGAATGATTTTCATGTTATTGCTGTAACAAGAAAGGACATAAAGCATATGAATACAATCTTAGAAAACTTAATAAGAATTTAAGTATTAAAGGAAAGAAAATATGGGTTCCGAAAAGAACAATCTTTGTTGCTACTAACCATGAAGGACCCAAGAAAGCTTGGGTACATAAACAGAAAGTTTGATTACCTTGCAGGAGTGTCTTGCGGCCAAAAGATCAAAACAAAAGTGGTATCTTGATAGCGGCTGCTCAAGGCACATGATGGGTGACAAGGAGCAATTCATCACCCTTGAAGATAAAAGAGGAGGAGTTGTCACATTTGAAGACAATGGTAAAGGCCAAATTATGGGATTTGATAAAATTCAGATAACTCCCTTTAGTTTTATAGAAAATGTTTTATATGTAGATGGCTTAAAACATAATTTAATTAGTATTAGCCAATTGTGTGATAAAGGTTTCAAAGTTTCATTTGAAGCTTCTATCTGTACTGTTTCTAATCCCATTGACAATAGCATTGTATTTGTTGGTAATAGAAATGGCAATGTATACTTAATTGATTTAGACAATTTGTCTACTAGTAATCATTGCTTAGTAGCTAACAATGCTAATGAAAATGAGATTGGATGGTTATGACATCGTATATTAGGCCATGCAAGCACACACCTAATTTCAAAATTAATTAAAATGGATTTAGTTAAGGATCTTCCAAAGCTAGATTTTGAAAATAACAGAATTTGTGATGCTTGTCAATTAGGCAAACAAACTAGAAATTCTTTCAAATCAAAAAATGTAGTTTCCACTTCTAGGCTATTGGAGCTACTTCATATGGACCTTTTTGGACCTACTAGAACCACTAGTCTAGGAGGAAAGAAATATGGTTTTATGATAGTAGATAATTATTCTAGATACACTTGGGTATTGTTTCTGGCTCATAAGGATGAGACTTTCTCAATATT
Source organism: Calamus simplicifolius (assembly GCA_900491605.1). Taxonomy (NCBI): domain Eukaryota; kingdom Viridiplantae; phylum Streptophyta; class Magnoliopsida; order Arecales; family Arecaceae; genus Calamus; species Calamus simplicifolius. Next base: position 94,735 of record UESW01002959.1, on the reverse strand, counting down.
TCTGAAATTTTTCAAGAAAGTCACTAATGAGAAAAACAATACTATAGTGTCTCTTAGAAGTGATCATGGCACTGAATTTGAAAATCACTTATTTGAAAATTTCTGCACAGAACATGATATTCATTATAATTTATCTACACCTAGGATACCACAACAAAATGGAGTTATAGAAAGAAAAAATATGACTTTAGAAGATATGGCCTGTACCATGCTATGTGAAAGCAACCTACCAAAGTACTTCTGGGCGAAAGCTATAAACATGGCATGTTACATTCTTAATAGAGCCCTAATTAGGCTAATCCTTAAGAAAACAATTTATGAATTATGGAATAATAGAAAACCAAAGATATGTTATTTTTATGTATTTGGCTGTAAATATTTTATTCATAATAATGGAAAAGATAATCTTGGTAAATTTGATGCAAATCAGATGAAGGTATTTTCTTAGGATATTCAACAACTAGTAAAGCCTATAGAGTATTCAATAAGAAATCCCTAATTGTAGAAGAATCTATTCATGTAGCTTTTGATGAGTCTTTAGCATCAAGTTCACAAAAATTTGATGATGAGGAAGATACAAATATACTAGAAAGAGATATTAAAAAATTAAATATAGATGTATCTTCAGATCATGAATAAGAAACTAAAGATGATGATTCACCTAGGATTGATGATATTGATACTAATTATAATGAAGTAGATCTTCCTAGATATTGGAGATATGCCTATGGTCATCCAAAGGAATTGATTATTGGTGATCCATCTCAAGGAGTAAGAACTAGGTCATCTATGAGGAATATCAATAATCATCTTGCATTTGTATCTCAAATTGAACCTAAAACTATTGAAGAAGCTGAAAAAGATAGTAATTGGATGCTAGCTATGCAAGAAGAATTAAATCAATTCACTAGGAATAATGTATGGTCCTTAGTTGATAGACCTAAAGGTCATTCAGTTATAGGATCTACCTATGAGTCCTTCATGCAAATTAGACAAGGATGAAGATGGTACGAATGTAGATAAAAAATACTATAGAGGTATGATCGGATCTCTACTTTACTTAACAACTAGTAGACCAGATATCATGTTTGCTGTTTGTCTATATGCTAGATTTCAATCAGAACCTAAAGAATCTCACTTAATTGCAGTGAAAAGAATTTTAAGATATCTAGGTGGAACTAAAAATGTAGGATTATGGTATTCTAATTACTTAACACTAAACTTAATTGCATATTCTGACTCTGACTATGCTGGATGTAAACTAAATAGAAAAAGTACAAGTGGTGCATGTCAATTCTTAGGAAGTAACTTAATCTCTTGGTTTAGCAAAAAGCAAAATTCGGTTGCATTATCCACTGCTGAAGCAGAATATGTTGTAGCTGGAAGTTGCTGTGCTCAAATCCTTTGGATTAAGCGACAACTTGAAGATTATGGCATAACACTCGATAAAACTCCTATTAGATGTGATAATACAAGTATAATAAATTTAACTAAGAATTCAATCCAACATTCCAGAACTAAACACATTAAAATTAGATATCATTTTATAAGAGAACATATAGCTAACAATGAAATTTGCCTTGATTATGTTAATACTGAAGAACAATTAGCTGACATATTTATAAAACCCTTGAGTGAAGAGAGATTTTGTTATCTTAGAGGTGAATTAGGAATTTGTGATCCTTTGGAATGATTTGAAACCCTTAAGGAATGACTACCTAGACTTCTATCAATTTCTTGAGATTCCTTTCATAATTTTAAGGATAATTTATCTAGTCATTTGAGCAATCTGATTCTCCACATTCCAAAGTTTTTTTTTAAATTTATTGATTTTATTTGACAAGTTTCGGCTGTTTGAAACTCATTTATTTTTCTCTGAAACTATCAGTGGAGTCGACACCTCAATTTGAGGAGTCGACACCTCTTCTGTATCGCTCTCGGTCCTTGACCTTGGAGCCGACACTCGCTTAAGTGGAGCCGACTCCAGTTCGGGCGCTAACTGTGTTAGCATTTGGAGTCGACACCCGACTTTGCGGGAGTCGACACATGGTGGTCCCAAATTGACTTTATTAGGGCAGAGTCGACACCTTCGGATTTCTATCTTCTCCAAACCCTTTCCAAATCTTTTCCAAACCCTCTCAAAACCTCCCAAAGCCAAATGCTCCCTAAATTAATCATTCCCTAAGATTTCTATGGTACCTAAGCGTAGGGGATTGGTCTTTGATGCTCCCGTTGCTACGAGGAAGCGTACGGCGAGACATCCCATTCGTGAACCCACTCCGAGTGATGATTCTTCTTCTACACCATCAGATAATCCTGGCCCCTCATCTCCACAGGTAGATACTCTAGCTGGACGAGTTATTACCATGGGTAGAAAAGTTGATTTTGATTTCTTTGATACCGAAGGGTTTGACATTGGAAGACAAATTAAAGAACTCGGTTGGGATAAAGTTTGCTCTTTGGATGTACCTACTTATCCAGCACTTGTTAAAGAATTTTATCTGAATTTAGCTAGAGGAGATGGTGGGATTGTTAGTTCTGTTAGAGAAAAGAGAATTCATCTTACTTTCCAATTTTAGGAAATCTGTTAAGTATTCCTGTCACTGGATTTGTTGCAAATATTCATAGTGAGAGATCAGCTGCTTTGTCAAGGATGTTAGGAAGAGAAATAACTGAATTTGAAGAGGTTAGGGCAAACCAATTGCCACTTGAGCTTAGGCTGTTACATAACATATTCAGTAGGATTCTATTTCCCAAGATTGGCCATTTTGAGTATGTCTCAGAGCGAGACATTGTTGTTATGGACGATATCTTGACGGGTCAGCCTATAAATCTTGCTGGGATGATGATATGGTATATGGCTGAGGCTGGGGGCAAGAAGAGATATTCACTACCTTATGGAATGATCCTAACCTGGTTTTTAGGAGTAAAGGAGTAGCTATTTCTGAAAATGAGCCTTCGAAGAACCTAAGGCACACTGACTACTACAACTTAGCCACCATGCATAGGATGGGATTTGTAAAAGTAGATGGTAAATGGAAGAGAAAAGGCCATACTGGCGATAGGGTTGCTGAGACTAATGTGCCTAGCCTTTCTGAGGCAGGACCTTCTGTGAGACACAGCTCACCTAACATTTAACCAAATACCATCCCATTTGGCAAAGTCCATACGGTGCAGTGAATGAGCATTAAAAATGTCAGAGTGACGTAATGACACTGCAGTTTTCCCTTAAGCTTAATATTGAAAAACTCAAATATATAAGTAAGAAACATTCCGTAGGGCAATGCAGCCTTAGATCTAGACAATGATTCTTTCATTACGGTCAACATCAGTTGAGGTAGATCAACAGGGTCTTCTATTAAGATGTCATACATTATGCATATATTCCTATCATTTACTACATTAAACGAACCAGCACGAGGGGCTAGGATTTTGGCGATGATACTGTGAAATAGTTTATTTTCTACAGATAGCATGTTGGCATCTAGAGTTTCAATATTACTGGCTTCACTATCATCAATATTAAGGATTAAACCTATTTTATATCCACGTTCACTGGGTAGGACTTCTAAGAAACCATCATATGGAATATTAAGAGCACATCCTAACGTTTTGCAGTCTAGGTCGATTTTAGTCTTTTTCACAAAGAAAGAGATAGTTCCACTACCAAAAGAGATATTTTCATAGAATTTCCTAATAAGCTCAGGATAAATAGGTCTCTTGGTAGAAAGAAGCTTATCCCAACCTTGATTAATTAAAAGCTTTCCAATTTTAAAACCTTCTTGTTCTAAGAAGTTAAAATCAACTAACCTTCCATGAGCAAAGGATTTAGATGCAAGAAGAGAGTTGATATGAGATGAAGAAATAGAAGACTTCCGGCGAAGATCGGCACAATCGTCATCTCTAGCGACTGCCTTCTTCTTGGGAGCCATCTACTATTCAAGATGGAATGATTGAATGAATGGAGGAAAGAAAGAGATCAATGGAATGAAGAGAGGATGAGAGAGGGAGAGGACGCTCGGTGAAGACGCTCGGTTGAGGGACACGATCGTGGAATGAAAGAATTGATTTGGTAAAAAGTTTATATAGAGAGATGGCTTGATGGTTAGCTGGCCAGGTGACTGTTTGTTGCCTGGTCAGGTAACTGCCATGAATAAAATCAAAAAGGCTTCAAACGTCCGGTTGGTGGATGGATTTAAGGAAGTATAACGGTTGGCATTCATAAAGATGAAAAGACTTAAAGCATGCAGCATACTCAAGCAATTAATTTGACAGGATGTTCCCTTTAATTGATTTGATTTAAAAGATGTCACATCAATTAGATATCATATCAATTCATTAATTGATTCATTAAATGGTTGGATCAAACATTCCCAATTCTCTTTGATTTCATAAAATTTTGTTTCATCAAGAGGCTTAGTGAAAATATCAGCAATTTGATTTTCAGTGTTTAAAATTCAATAACAACATTTCCATTATTTACGTGATCTCTAATGAAATGATGTCTAATTTCAATATGTTTGGTTCTGGAATGTTGAATAGGATTCTTAGTTAAATTGATTGCACTTGTATTATCACATTTTATAGGTATAGCCTTTTGTTTAATACCATAATCTTCTAGCTGTTGCTTAATCCATAAAATTTGAGCACAGCAACTTCCAGCTGCAATGTATTCGGCCTCGGCCGTAGACAGTGCTACTGAAGTTTGCTTTTTGCTAAACCATGAAATTAAGTTAACACCTAGAAACTGGCAGGTTCCAGTGGTTGATTTCCTATCTAATTTACATCCAGCAAAGTCAGAATCAGTGTATCCTATTAAATCAATGCTAGATTGTTTATCATACCATATACCCAAATTTATTGTTCCATTTAAATATTTAAATATTCTTTTAACCGCAAGCAAGTGTGATTCTTTAGGATTGGCTTGATATCTTGCACACATGCAAACACTAAATAAAATATCTGGCCTACTAGCAGTTAAATATAATAATGATCCAATCATGCCTCTATATAATTTTAAATCAACAGATTTTTCAGAATTATAAGATTCAAGTCTACATGATGAGCTCATAGGGGTACCGATACTCTTGGATGTCTCCATGCCAAACTTCTTGATCATTTCTTTGGTGTATTTGGATTGGCTTATGAAGATCCCATCTTTGCTTTGTTTAATTTGTAGTCCGAGGAAGTAGGTCAGCTCACCATCATACTCATCTCGAACTCTCCCTGCATAAGCTTAGCAAAGTCTTTGCACAAAGAATCATTAGTGGCACCAAATATGATATCATCAACATAGATTTGAATAATTAATATATCTTTATTTTATTTAATAAATAAAGTTGTATCCACAGTTCCTCGAATAAAATCATTACTAATCAAGAATTTGCTTAATCTTTCATACCATGCCCGGGGCGCTTGCTTCAAACCATATAAAGCCTTGTTTAATTTGTAAACGTGATTTGGAAACAAGTGATTTTCAAAGCCGGTGGTTGTTCCACAAAAACTTGTTCAGCAATATATCCATTCAAGAAAGCGCTTTTAACATCCATTTGATACAATTTAAAATTCATATAACAAGCATAAGCAAGAAGTAATCTAATAGCTTCTAATCTAGCAACAGGGGCATAAGTTTCATCAAAATCAATCCCCTCTTCTTGATTATAACCCTTAGCTACCAATCTTGCCTTATTTCTAATTATATTACCATGTTCATCTAATTTGTTTCTATAAACCCATTTAGTTCCAATAATTTGATGATTATGAGGTCTTTCAATAAGAGTCCAAACATTATTTCTTTCAAATTGGTTAAGTTCCTCATGCATGGCATTAATCCAATCAACATCATTTTTAGCATCATCATAACATTTAGGTTCAATTTTAGATACAAATGCTAAATTATTACAAGCATCTCTAAATGATGATCTAGTTCTAACTCCTTGAGAAGGATCACCAATAATTAGATCTTTGGGGTGACTAAGAACATACCTCCAACCTCTTTCTAATTCATCATTACCTTGTGAGGCTTCAGGTAGGTCAGCGTTCCCTTCTCCATTTACCTCTTGTGTATCTGTGTCGCTCTTATCCTTCAGTGTGATGTCCTTGAATTGATCTTCAATGTCATCTGCATCATTTATACCTTTTCCCTTCCTTGATGGAAGATCATTAGATTCATCAAAGATAACATGAATTGATTCTTCAACTACTAAAGTCTTTTTGTTGAATATTCTAAAAGCTCTACTATGTAAAGAATATCCGAGAAAAATTCCTTCATCAGACTTAGCATCAAATTTATCAAGGTTTGATTTTTCATTATTTAATACAAAACATCGGCATCCAAAAACATGAAAGTAACTTATATTAGGTTTTCTTCCTTTCCAAAGTTCATATGGAGTTTTTTCAAAACAGGTCTGATTAATGCACGATTTAAAATATAACATGCAGTGTTAATAGCTTCTGCCCAAAAATATTTTGGAAGATTGCTTTCACACAACATGGTACGCCATTTCCTCTAATGTTCTATTCTTTCTTTCAACTACTCCATTTTGTTGTGGTGTTCTTGGTGCAGAAAAATTATGTTCAATTCCATTTTCATTACAAAATTCTTCAAAAGATTTGTTTTCAAATTCTTTTCCATGATCACTTCGTATCGATAAAACAGAAGAATTCTTTTCATTTGTAATTCTTTTGAATAATTTTTGAAATGCTGAAAACGCTTCATCTTTACTAGATAGAAATAAAACCCATGTAAAGCGAGAGAAATCATCAATAACAATAAAACCGTATCTTTTACCTCCTAGACTAGTTGTTCTTGTAGGACCGAATAAATCCATATGCAAGAGCTCCAAAGGTCTAGTGGTTGAAACTAAATTCTTTGATTTAAAAGAAACTCGGGTTTGTTTTCCAAATTGACAAGCATTACAAATCTTATCTTTTTCAAAAACAAGTTTTGGCAAACCATGTACTAAATCCTTCTTAATTAATTTAGATAGTAAATCCATGCTTGCATGAGCTAGCCTACGATGCCATAACCAACTATTATCAGTTTTATTATTTGTAGCAACTAGGCAATCAATATTTTGATCATGCAAATCATTTAAATTAACAATGTATACATTACCATGCCTATGACCAACAAATTTCATTTTCATTTGCAGGATTTTTAACAATGCATAGAGATGATTTAAAAGTAACATTAAATCCTTTGTCACATAGTTGACTAATGCTAAGTAAATTGTGTTTCAGTCCTTTCACAAGCAAAACATTATCAATATAAGCATGAGGTGTGATACCTATTTTTCAATGCCAATTATTTTTCCTTGGCCATTATCACCGAAAGTAACAACACCTCCATCTTTTGCTTCCAAAGTGATGAATTGCGATTCATCACCGGTCATGTGTCTTGAGCACCCGCTATCCAAGTACCATTGTCTTTTAATTGCTCGGGTTGCAAGACACACCTGCATACACAATTTCAATTTTTGTTTTTAGGTACCCAAGCTTTCTTGGGTCCTTTAGGGTTAGTCAAGATGGTTCCTTTTGGAACCCATATTTTTCTTATCTTTTGTGTTTGACAAATATAAGCTTTGTGTCCAATTTTTTCACATTTAAAACATGTAATTTAGTAGAATCATCAGCATGCTCATAAATATTTTTCAAAAATTTTTGTCTTTCAAAAGTATTGTATCCAAGACCAGCTCTATTGTAAACAGCTCTTTGACTATTTAAAATATTTCTAATTTTTCTGAACTTAGACTAAATCTATCAACAATTGGTTTTAATTTATCCACTTCATTTTTCAAATCTTGGTTTTCCTTTAACAATGATTCATTATCCTTTGAAATTCTTTCTTTTTCAAGAGTAAGATTTTTGATTTCATTTTTCAATTCTTTGCTTTTTGAACTTAAATTTGCAAAATCATCAATAAGTTCATAAAATGCACATTGTAATTCATCAAAGGTAAAGTCATCTAAAAAGTTAGGAGCTTACCTCATCATTATCAGCCATGAAGCAAACATTTGCAACTTCAGTTTTCTCTTCATCTTCTGAACTTGTTGCTTCACTGTCGCTCCAAGTGGCCATCATTGCCTTCTTCTTTATTCTTTTAGATCCTTTCTTTAATAGTGGACAATCTGGTCTGATGTGTCCAGGCTTCTTGCACTCATAGCATGTAGGAGGTTCACTCTTATCTTTGCTATGGTCTCCTTTGATGAACCTTTTAAATTTTCTTGAAATAAGTGCCATTTCATCATCTTTCTCACTGTCACTAGTGGTTTCTTCACTTTCATCTTCTTGAGTTACACTCTTCAAAGCCATAGTCCTTTTCTTCTTTGATTCATCTTCATCGATATGTTATCCTTGCTGAAGCTCATGAGTCATCAAAGAATCGACCAACTCTTCAAGTGATAAATTGTTGAGATCTTTTGCTTCTTGAATTGCAGTGACTTTTGCTTCCCCTGTCCTAGGTAAAGATCTTAAGATTTTTCTAACAAGATCACTGTTAGCATAAGATTTTCCAAGACTTTTCAATCCATTAATAATATCAGTAAATCTTGTAAACATATCAGTAATATTTTCAGTAGGATCCATCTTAAATAATTCATACTTATGAACAAGCATATTTATTTTGGATTCCTTGACTTGATTTGTACCCTCATGGGTGACTTCAAGTCTATCCCAGATTTCTTAGCAGACATACAAGTAGATATGCGATTAAACTCATTTGCATCAAGAGAGCAATAAAAAACATTCATAGCCTTAGCATTTAATTGAGCTAATTTTTTGTCTTGCTCATCCCATTCAAATTCAGGCTTTGCAATATTAACATTTTCAATCATAATAGTGGGTGTGTGGTCCATTAATTATGATTCCCCATAAATCATAATCTAGTGCTTGAATGAAGATTTTCATTCATGCTTTCCAATATGTGTAATTTGTTTCATTGAACAAAGGTGGTCTATTAGTTGATTGTCCTTAGTCAACCTAGAATTCATTGGGATTACTACTGATCTTTGGCTCCAAGCTAATCAAAGCTATAGAAATCAAGAGCACTCTGATCTGATACCACTTGTTGCCCAGATATAGCAACCCAAGAGGGGGTGAATTGGGTTATTAAAAATAAATTAATTACTATGCAAGTATATGCTTAAACCCTAATCTTGATTGGCAGTGGTGTAGTGGAGTGCACAAAATGATAACAGTAGAGAATCAAACAACCACAAACACACAAAAGTTTATAGTGGTTCGGTGCCAAACTCAGCACCTACATCCACTCCCCAAAACCTTTGGGAATTCCACTAATCGTATCACAACGATTACAACCTCTAGCCAAACTAGACTAGCCCTCTTGTTTATACGGCACAAGGTAGACAAAAACCTCTAGCCACACCAGGCTAGTCCTCTTGTTTCACGGCACAAGGAAGCCAAAACCCTAGCCAAACCTAGGCTAGTCCTCTTGTTTCAAGGCGCAAGGAAGCCCAAAATAATCAGGGTTAACACTAACCCTTTTACAAAAATGATCAAGGAATGATAAAGAGAAGCTCCCACAATGAGCAAATATTCAGAGTATACTTTACAATTTTTGAAGCAATAAACTTAGCAATAAATAAACGAGGTCGAAGTAGCTGAAGTCTTGAATGTTTGAAAAGCTTCAAAGTTCCGGACGACTTTTTGGAGCAATGAATGAACTTGAATGCACAGCAACAACCACTCAACAATATGCAATATGAGCTCTTTTCTTGGATTTTCTTTCTCTTTAAAAACTCTTTTTTCGAATTGTCATGGTGTGCTTTAAATCCCACCTTTTTATAATCATCCAACAAGAAAAGATCCGTTAGATACATTAGGAACAAATGGAAATAAAAACAGGAAGAAAATATAACCGTTATAAATGTTTCCCTTAAGCATTGAATGCTGATCTCCATTTGAGGAAGGAAGAGCACTGCAAAAATTCAAAAATCTAAAGTTAAGTGTAGCTTAAAATAGCAATAGAGAGAGAAAGTAAGAGAGGAAAAGCAAACTCAAGAACTCAGGCGGTAGTTGGCTAAAAGAATAACTCCAGGCAGCTGAAGCAAGAAATCATTCGGCCAAGGCTTAAACAAAAGTCCCCAGCTAGCTAGTCAGCTAGCTCACAAGAGAGGCCAAGGTTGAAAAGGACGTCCAGAGGCAGCTCATTAGTTAGCTAAACAAGTTGCTAGCTGAAAGTCATGCCAGTTAGCTAAATGGAAAACAAGCTAGCTAACAAGTTAACTCTAAAGCTAATAAAAATATTCAAAGCCAATTAAATGAAGTACTTTCTTACCAATAAAATTATGCATGCAGATACATACTTGCAAGGCGACCGAACTTTCCTGTATCAAGCTTAGAGTTGCCTAACTATTTGTAATCATCAAAATCAATCTGGGGTCAACAACCTTAAATCTGAATCATTACTCTACATTAATATCTTACATGGTACATCCCGCATTAGTTTATTATCAGAGCAAGCTAGGACATGTTTATGCATATTGCTAAAAAAATTTTTATATAAAAAAATTACATTATTTAGGATTTCATTCCTCCTGAGCAGGTATACAAAAGAATACTGTAATGAACCATGAAAATAATGAGCTATGACCGAACATGAGACCCTTAGCAATCATCTAATTAATCATCATTAAATTTATAATTTTCTTCTTATTTTTAGATCTACAACATAAAAAAAATATAAATAATATATATATATATATATATATATATATTTGCATATTTTACTTTAGGTTTTTATGTGTGTGTGAATGCATCATTGAATTCACTTAAGGGCAATTTCTTTATCTCAGGTAAGGGAAGGATTTTATCACCTTTCCTTGGCCTAAAATAACCACCTTCATCTTGATCCCAAGTCTAATTAAAATTAAGTAGAAACCTAAAGCAAAGCTAGGGACACTCATGTAGTTGAGTTTTAAGTATTGTGATGAAACTGATATACTCAATCCTTCAGTTATTTCTTGAATGTGAAGTCTAGGGCTAGGGGTCAAATGATAAACGTCTTAAGCGGACTTGTGGTTCTCTAATTAGGTCCTTGCAAGAGTGGGGGGAGCCTTTCACAGCCCTACCTCTTACCTGGCTAGTGGAAAGGATAATTGTTGTGTTGATTATAATTTGAGTTGATTCATTCTACTTGAGCTTTTAGGTCTAAAAACCCTAGAACGAATTTGTGTGTTGCATGATCACTAGGTCAGGGGCCCATTATCAACATCTCAAAACACAACCAATTTACACCATGGATCCCAATCTTGAAACTTTAATGAGAACCATGATTGAATAATTTAGACAACTAAACAATAGGTTTGACCAAATGAAAGAACAAATCGGGATCCTTAAAGAGAACCGATTGAACCACACTGAACCTGAATCACCTCGACCAGCTCTCCTTGATCCAAGAGCCCATCGTCATGATCTCACCCCTAAACATAATCCTAGACACCACATCAAGACTTTATGGATTTGGAGGAAAGAGCCATTAGGAACATCATGTTAGAAGCACCTACATGTGATAACAATCTTGACCCTAAGGTATACACTGATTGGAAAGGAGATATGGATCAGTACTTTGAGTGGTATAAAATATCTGAAGAGAGAAACTTTAAGTTTGCTAAACTCAGGTTAGTTCATCAGGCTAGACTATATTGGAGGAATGTTGAAAGGATAACTAGACAAAGGGAAGACATACCCATAGCTACATGGATAGCCATGAAACTTAAGCTTAGGGAAAAGTATCTCTCCATATTCTATCATCAGAGACTTTTAGATCAATGGTAGAGGCTGAGTCAGGGAAGTAAGACCATATTTGAATACATAGCCAAATTTGATGAATATGTCATGAGGTGTAGCATAGATGAATCTAAAGCTGTGATCCTATCTAGATTTAGGGCTGGACTATGTGAGGATATTCAGAGAGAATTGTTAAGAGAAGTCCATGATCTTGAATAGGATTATCAGATAGCTAGAGACTACGAGAGATTCCTAAGGGGATTCATAATCTATCGACCTGAACCAACTAGGAATGGTATCCCTAATCAAAAATTAGGGTCTATTCAAGTGTACCCAAACCTACCTATTCCTAGCACCCATTGACCCGCAAGGAAGATAAGGATAAGTCACTTGAAGTTCAGAGGAATCCTAATCCTAATGCTCTTTATTTTTATGTCATAAATTGGGACACTATGCTAATCAATGCCCAACCCAATCCTACACATAGGAGAACTAGAGGAAGAAGATCCTGAATCCACTGATGAGCATGAAGAAGTGTATGAAGCTGGAATACACTTAGTGGATGAATATGAAGGAGATGAGGAAGTCATTGAATAATCTGATTTAATGGGAGTTATTGGATGTATCTTGACCTAAATCAAAGAATAAGAGGATTGGCGTAGGACCCATATCCTACAGACATTTGTGAAGTTAGGAGAAAAGGTATGTAAGATCATCATAGATAGTGGGAGCTGTGTTAATGCCATCACAACCAGTGTTGTCAAAACCCTAGGTTTATCAATGGTTTTTCATCCCAATCCCTATAAGGTATCCTGGATAGACTCAACTTTCATCCTCATTAAACTGAGATGCCAAGTCATGATCCAACTACAATCCTATCAAGAGAAGGTGTGGTGTGGTGTCCTTCCTATGGAAGTTAGCAGTATCATCTTAGGTCAACCTTTGTTATTTGACCATGATGCTACCCTGTATGATTGATCCAACTTCTGCTCCTTTAACCACCATGGAAAGAAGTTTATGATAAACCCAACTCCACCTAAGGATCACATTAAGAGTAAATCTAGTAACCTGTAAGAGAAGAAACCAGAATTAAATTTGATTAGCGCTAAAGAACTAGAGAATGAGATCATTGAGGGTTCACCAGTTTGGGTCTTAACTACTAGAGAAATTCATGATCAAACTCAAAAAGAACAGCCCTAGAAGGTAATAGAATTTTTGAAAGAGTTTCAAGATGTGTTTCCTGAAGAAATTCCTGATCAATTACCACCTTTAAGGGACATACAACATACTATAGATCTAGTCTTAGAAGCCACTTTGCCTAATCTTCCACATTATAGAATGAATCCCTCTGAGCACTTAGAATTACAAAAACAGATTAGAGACTCCGTAAGAAGGGATTTATTAGGGAAAGTCTGAGTCCATATGTAGTACCTTCCTTTTAACCCCCAAGAAAGATGGTACTTGAAGGGTGTATATTAATGGTTGAGCTATTAACAAAATAACAATTAAGTAACATTTTTTCATTCCTCATTTTGATTACATGCTATATATAATGGCTGGAGCAACTATTTTCTCTAAGATTGACCATAGGAGTGGCTATCACCAAGTGAGGATCAGACCTGGGCATGAGTGAAAAAAACTGTTAAGACTAAGGATGGTCTTTATGAGTGGGTAGTGATGCCTTTTGGATTGGCCAATGCTCCTAATACTTTCATGAGGATCATAACCCAAGTTCTAAAAATGTTCATTGAAAGATTTGTTGTGCTTTATTTTGATGATATTTTGATCTACAGTAGGACTAAAGAAGACCATCTAAGCCGTGTCCGACAAGTTTGTTAAGCCCTTAGGAAAGATAGCCTCTATGTCAATTTAAATAAATGTGAGTTCTTGACCCATAGAGTCACCTGCCTAGGATTTGTAGTGACCTCCGAAGGAGTATCAGCTGATCCAAAAATATTAAGTCCATAGTTGAGTGGCAGTACCTACTAGTATACACGGTGTGCGTAGCTTTCATGGCCTTGCTACCTTTTATAGATGATTTAATCATGGATTTAGCTCTATAGTTGCACCCATCACTGATTGCATTGGAAAGAAACCTTTGAATGGACTAAAGCTATGAATAAAGCCTTCCTAGATATTAAGAAAAAGATGACTCAAGCATCCATTTTGAGGTTACCCGATTTTCAAAGGTCTTTGAGGTTGCTTGTGATGCTTGTGTTGATATAGAAGGAGTCCTAAGTCAAAAAATTATCTCATAGCCTTCTTTAGTGAGAAATTGAATGAGGCTAAGCATAGATATTCAATTTATGATAAAAAATTTTACGCGATAGTTTAAGCCCTAAGATATTGGAGACATTATTTACTGCCACATAAATTGTTTTATACTCTAATCATGAGGCACTCTGATTCCTTAATTCCCAGGAGAAACTAAACCCTAGGCATGGTAAGTGGGTAGAATACATTCAAGCTTACACTTTAGTTTTGAAACACCGTGCTGGTACTGAAAATAAGGTCGCTAATGCCCTTAGCCATCGATCCATGCTCTTGAATTCTGCTAGGATTGAAGTCGTAGGATTTGACAAAGCAAAAGAGGAATATGAGACATGTTTCGACTTTAATAAAATCTATCAATCTATGGAACAAGGACCATCTAGTTCGCATAGTGAGTATATCCTTCAAGATGGCAGCCTTTTTAAGGACAATAAGTTATATATTCCCAAGACTTTTCTTAGAGAATTTTTAGCTTGGGAAACCCATGCAGGAGGTCTAGCTGGTCATTTCGGTAGGAATAAGACCATTCTAGCAATTGAAGACCAGTTCTATTGGCCAAGTATTAAAAGGAATGTTGCTCAGATTGTGGCTAGATGTTGAGCTTATGCTATTGCCAAACAACAAAAGCAAAACACTGGCCTTTATACCCCGTTACCTGTGCTCAATTATCCTTGGCAAGACCTTAGTATGGATTTTGTGTCAGGATTGCCTAAGACCCAGAGGAGACATGATTCAATCTATGTTGTGGTCGATAGATTCTCCAAGATGGCTCATTTCATACCCTATTTCAAAGGCTTGATGCCTCCAAGGTGGCCAAACTTTTCTTAGATGAAGTGGCTAGGTTACATGGCCTACCAAAAACCATTGTATCTGATAGGGATGTCTGATTCACGAGTTACTTTTGAAAACTCCTTTGGCACATGTTAGGGACTAAACTCAAATTTTCTACTTCCTACCACCCTCAAACTGATGGCTAGACTGACGTAGTGAACCGAATCCTTGAAAACTTGTTGAGATGTCTTCTAGGTCAAAATACTAAAAATTGGAACCTTTTGTTACTTAGAGCCGAATTTGCCTACAATAGTTCAGTTAATAGGACCACATAAAAGAGTCTATTTGAGATTGTCCATGGTTAAATAAGCCTAATATATCCATAGACCTAATCTCTTTATCCATACATGCACGAGTCTTTGAGTTGGCTTAATCATTTGCACAACATGTTAGAGATTTGCATAAAAAAATTATCAATAAGATTAATTTTAGCAATGATATTTATAAAAATATAGCTAATTTTTAAAAGAGAGTTAAAGAATTTGCTGAGGGAGATTATGTGATGATTAGGCTTAGACCTAAGCGGTTTCCTTCAGGGACCGTGAAAAAGTTATGTGCTCCTAGAGCTGGACCCTTCAAAGTAATAAACAAAGTTGGACCTAATGCCTTTGTGCTCGAGTTACCATCTGAATTTGGCATTAGTTCAATTTTCAATATCTCAGACCTAGTTAAGTATAGGGAACCAGTAATGATACCTAGTGAGCCATTTGAATCCGATCCTATTCTTGAGAGCGAACCCATACCTGAGTGTCAACCAATAAATTTACCTAGGAGCATAGAAAGGATTGAGCATTTCCTGGATGACCAAGCATTACTACATGGAGTAAAGGCTATCAATGTTATTTAGTTCGTTGGTAAGGATGATCAAAATTTGAGGATTTGTGGATCACTCAAGAGGATTTGCGGCGCCTCAACCCAGACCTATTAGAGCTGTACCAAAGTCATATTGACCTTTACTTGATAGGGTCGAGTTCCTCCCATCCCGAATGAATTAGTGCAAGCATCATGATCAGAGAGAGGTTATTGAGTTCATTATGAATTTCTGATTGATGTAGTTAGACTTTGATTCCTTTCAATTCATTTGAGTCCAAAGTCATTATGAATTTCTTACTTTATATTGGTTTGACTTTAAGTCCTGTAATCAAGTTTTGTCAGTATGAGTCCAGTAATTTTAGTCAAGTATGAGTCCAGTAATTTATTTGAGTCAAGTCAAGATTTATTGAGTCAAAGTGTAAGAAGTAGAAGACCTAAGACTATAAAAGGAAGCAAATAAGCCCCCACATGGAATTTCAGTCAAAGTAGGCACCATCTACTCAATTAGAGCATTTCAAGATTTTTATGAAGTCATCTCAGCATAAAAGAAAGCAAATAAGCCCCATATGGAAAGTGACTTATCGCTCACTCCTTATGGAAAGCAAGATATGGCGCCATCCCCTAATCTTCTTTTCTTGTTTCAATATGCTGCCTATCTTCTTATTTAGGAAAGCTAACCTTTAATTTCTTCCCTTGTTTCAAGATGCCGCCTATCTCCTTATTTGGGAAAGCTATCCTCTGATTTGATGTAGGACTGATATCGTATGCAAGTAGATTTTAGAGGATTAATGATTTTCAGTTGATTAGTTTTCCAAAGTAAGGGCCTAAGAGGGTTCAGAAAAATTCACAGTAAATTTCAGCACACGAAACAGTTCCACAGAAAATCTGAGAAGAAGGACCGCCGAGGCTAAGAAGCCCCGGTAGGACTTGCTTTTCCACAATAAAGCTACTAGAAGATTAGAAGGGGTGTACCTGGCAGGATGAGGAGATCGAGATGCTGAAGGGGTCACTCTGCCTGGCGGATGCGCCCTGGATGGCCAAGCCTCAAGCCATGGCTATGTGGCTAAGTATCCGCTGATCTGGATGGCGATCACCTTGAATCCTGGATTCACGGTTACTGAGGGACCTGCAAGAACACCATCCAAGGTTTAAAGTACAGAGAGAAAAGTCAAATTAGAGGCAAAGAGGCAAGAAAGAAGTAGAGAAGAAGGGATGGTCAAGAGGCTCTTGGGCATCCACTAGAGGAAAACAAGGGTGATGGCCAGGATTTCTCCTAGAGACTGGGATGTTGGCATGCGCAATAGAAGGGAATCAAGAGCATCAGAGAACAAATAACAAAACTCACAATAACTTAAAACTGGATTGATTGATTAATAATTAAAGATTCATAATTCATACAAGAGGGTCTCTTTAATAGAGCAAGAGACTTAGGGCCCAAGTAAATACAGATATGAAAAAAAGGGGCGCCCACTTTCTTCTTAAAGTGTGGATTAGATTACATGAAAAAAAACTTCATGCCATACAAATCCCTTTCAAAAAGGTAATTTATGGGTGATAATAAGGGGCATCCTTTTGCTGCTTCTTTGGGCTATAATTCTTCCAAACAGGGTTGCATGAATTAGGGAATTGAGGCTTATCGTATTGATTTGCTTGCTTTGCTAGGTGGTGTGTGGATTGCCTGCTTTTTCGGGTTAAAATTCTTTCAAATAGGGTTGTATGATTTGGGGGATTGAGGCTTATCTTGTTGACCTACTTGCTCTGCTTGGTGGCGTGTGGAATGCTTGTGCTGGAGGGTTGCAGGTATGTGGCTGGCTTGTGACTTCTTATATAAGTGTGGCACCAACTTGAATTTAGCAGCTACTCCGTTTGACTGTGATGACCTTGTCTTCTACTCCAATACCGATGTCTCTTCTTGTAAGCTAAATGAACTTAATATAATAACAACCGGACTGGACAGGACACATATAAGACTAACTGGACTAGACAAGACTCAAATTGACCCAAGCTCATAATGAGTTGACTCAATATGACCCAAACCCTAATAATGCGTACCAACTCAAAAGATAGGACTAAATGCCCAAACAAAAATAAAATTGGACCTAAATTAAAATAAAATAAACTAAACCTAGTTTTTAACTGAATCAAACCCTATAAATCTAATCAAATATCCATGAGGATTAAGAATTCTCTACTTGATTCTGGTGCCTGTACCAATTCTCCCAGGATGGGTCACTCTGGCTCTGGTAGCTCTCTAGGAGGTCTAGGTCGAGGCATTGCAAGTCCTCTTGAGTAATCCATGAATCATCGATTCGGGGTGGCCGTACCATCGGACCAGGTAGCATTGGTAATCGTGGTTCCGGGTCGTAATGGCTTGATTGTCCTGGATAGGCTCGATCCACTCTCCTCACTTAGGTAAAATTGGTGGTGGACATTCCTGGATAGGTTCGTTCATGAAAGGAGGGCTAGGTCTAAAGTACTCACTAGGAATCGTTGTCGGTTCCCTATACTCTACTAGCTCTGGAATATTGAAAGTAGAGCTAATGCCCCAATCTGAGAGCAGATCTAGCACATAGGCATTGGGTCGTACCTTCTCTATCACTTTAAAGAGGCTAGCTTCGTGAGCGTGAAGTTTCTTAACGGTCCCTGGCGGGAACCATTCAGTCCTAAGCCTAACCATGACAGAATCCCCTACACCGAACTCTTTGGCTCTTCTTCGGGAGTTAGCTAGTCTTTTAAAAGTTTCATTACTTAAATTTATTTTCTAACTAATGTCCTTATATAAGTCTCTGATATGCTGTGCAAATGCTTGTGTGGACTCTGAGACTCGTGTGTGGAGGGATAAAGAAATTAAATCAAGTGAACGATTAGGCTTGTACCCGTGGACTATCTCAAATGGATTCTTGCTCGTGGACCTGTTCACTGAGCTGTTATAGGCGAACTCTGCATGAGTCAGCAATAGATCCCACGTCCCTAGGTATTCGTCTACAAGGCACCTAAGAAGGTTTCCTAGACTATGGTTCACCACTTCAGTTTGCCCATTGTTTGGGGGTAAAAGGCTGTAGAAAAATTAAGTTTGATCCCTAACAGATGCCATAGCATTTTCTAAAAGTAGCTGGTAAACTTAACATTCCTATCACAAACAATGGTCTTGGGTAGGCTATGGAGCTTGACCATACTATCTAAGAAAGTTGGGCTACCTTAGAAGCATCAAAGGTTTGCAAACAAGGGATGAAATGGGCCATCTTAGAAAACCTATTGACCACTACAAAGATGGAGTCGTGCTTCTTTTGGGTCTTAGGTAATCCTAGAATGAAGTCCATACTGAGGTCTTACCAAGGACGATCAGGCATTGACAAAGGAGTATATAGACCGGTATTTTGCTTTTGCTATTTTGCAACAGCACAAGTTCGACATCGAGCTACTATCAAGGCAACGAGCCTTTTAATCCTGGCCAGTAAAATTGGTCCTCTATCGCTAGAATAGTCTTATCTCTTCCAAAATGACCAGCTAATCCCCCAGCATGCATTTTCCAGACTAGGAACTCTCTAAGTGACGTCTTAGGGACACAAAGTCTATTGCCCCTAAAAAGGTAACCATCCTGGATGGTATAATCACCACTGGTACTGGATGGTCTTAGTCGAAGGGTCTTATGAATTTCATCAAAGTCAAGTCAGGTGTCATATTCATCTTTTATCTGATCGAACCCTATAACTTTGTTGTTAACAGTACTCAACAACAAAGACTTACGACTCAGGGTGCCTGCTACCTTATTTTCTATCCCAGCACGGTGTTTTAGGACAAAAGTGTATGCCTGGATGTATTCAACCCATTTGTCGTGTCTAGAATTAAGCTTCTTTTGGGAGTTCAGAAATCTTAGTGCCTCATGATCAGAAAATAAGACAAACTTCTAGGCAGTGAGTAATGTCTCCAATACTTAAGGGCCTGTACTACCGCATAGAATTTCTTATCATAGATGGAATATCTAAGTTTAGCTTCATTTAGTTTTTCACTAAAGAAAGCTATGGAGTGATTTTCTTGGCTTAACACTCCACCTATGCCTACTCCCGATGCATCACATGCAACCTCAAACACCTTAGAAAAGTTTTAAAGTCTAAGTAGGGTGCATGAGTCATCCTATCCTTAAGCTCTAGGAAGGCTTTATTAGCTGATTTAGTCCACTCGAAATTACTCTTCCTAATATAATCTATGATGGATGCAACGATGGTGCTAAATCTCCTAATGAATCTCCTATAAAATGTTGCTAGGCCATGGAAGCAAAAGTCACTCTATGATCGACCTAACCTTTTCAGGATCCGCTAAAACACCTTCTGGGGTTACCACAAAACCTAGAAAGATAACCCTATGTGTCATGAAATCATACTTCTTAAGATTTGTATAAAGGTTGTTCTCTCTAAGGGTCTGACAGACTAATCTAAGATGGTTAAGTTGGTCCTCTTTGGTTTTACTATAAATTAATATATCGTCAAAATAGACCATTAAGAATTTTTTCATGTACTCTTTCAAAATCTGGTCATAATTCTCATGAATGTGCTAGGTACGTTTGAAAGCCCAAAATGCATCATGACCCACTCAAACAGACCATCTCTAGTCTTAAATGCAGTCTTTCACTCATCCCCTAGTCTAATTCTAACCTGATGGTAGCCACTCTTAAGGTCTATTTTGAGAAAGATATTGGCACCCACCATCATGTCTAACATGTCATCTAATCTGGGGATAGGAAACCTATACTTGATAGTGATTTTGTTGATGGTCCTACTATCCATGCACATTCTTCAGGTACCATCTTTCTTAGGGGTTAAGAGTGCAGAAACTGTATAAGGAGTTAAACTCTCCCTAATGAAACCTTTCATAAGTAATTCTTCCACTTGTTTCTATAATTCTTGATGCTCAGTAGGGTTCATCCTATAATGGGAAAGGTTTGGGAGGGTAGATCCTGAGATCAGGTCAATGGCGTGTTGGATGTCTCTCAGGGGTGGTAGCTGATTAGGCAACTCTTCAGGGAAGACATCCTTAAACTCCTCTAGGGTCTCAACTACTTCTGGGGGTTATTCCTTTTAGATTGATTCATGGATCTCTTTAGTGGTCAAAATCCAAACAGAGTTACCCTCAGTGATGCTCTTTTTTAATTCCTTAGCTTTAATCAAATTAACTCTTGGCTTGCTATCCTTAAGGCTACTAGATCATTTCTTGATTGGGTCCCTAGGTAGAGCTGGATGTATTACATACTTATTCCCATTGTATTTAAAAGAGCAAATGTTGGATCGACCAAACAAGGTGGCATCATGATCGTAAAGGCAAGGTCGACCTAATATAATACTACCAACACCCATAGGAAGTACATTACACCAGACCTTTTCCTCATAATTTTATAATTTGATTAGGATTTGGCATCTGGACTTGATTGGGATAGAGGTAGAATCTACCCATGAGACCTTATAGGAACTAGGATGGAAAACTGTAATCAATCCTAATGACTTAACTGTATTGGTAGAGACGGTATTGACACAACTCCCACTATCCACTATGATCTTGAGCACCTTATCCCCTATCTTGACAAAGGCCTGTAAGATGTTAGTCCTACGCCAATCTTCCTGCTCCTTAGTTTGGGTCTAGGTCAAGATACATCTAACTACTCCTAGTAGATTTTCAGACTCAAATGTTTCTCCTCCCCATTGTACTCATCTATCAGATTGGTATCAGTCTTGTATAGACTTCTCCCTCAGGCTCAACTATGGGCTCGGATTCAGTCTCAGGTAACTCATCTATATGAAGGGATTGACTAAGCATTGGCTGATCATATGTCCTGGTTTGTTGCACTTAAAGCATACGACCTGGGAGTTGGGATTTCTCTGGACCTCTACAGATTTTCCCTTATCCTCTCTCTAGGGTATAGGGGTACTATTCTAGGGTCGACTCAACTCAGTTCGGCTTATATAGGGTCGACTAGTGTAGGGTCGACTTGGGTAAGTCTGGCGAGGGCCTGAGTACTAGGTAGGCTTGAGATGACTAAGATAGGCCTGGCTAGATCCTGGATATGGGCTAGGGCTCTTGGTAGCCTTTGGTATACTATAGGGTGGTCTTCTCTGAAAACGTTCATAATCCCTAGCAACCTGGTAAGCTTCTTCTAGGTCGTGTACCCTTCTCAGGTAGAGTTCTCTTTGAATATCTACTCTCAGGCCATACCTAAACTTGGATAGGGTGACTTCCTCAGACTGGATGATATTACACCTTATGGCATACTCTTGAAATTTAGCAATGTACTCATTCGCGGTCTTGCCACCCTGAACTAATCCCTGCCACTGGTCCAATAGGCTCTGGTCATACGATGTGGGGACATAATTGGACCTAAGTCTAGCCTTCATGGCACGCCATATGACTATAGGGTCTTTACCCTCCAGTGCTTGACTTCGCTCTACAGTGGCCTAGTATAACCTAGTCTATCGTACTAACTTGAGTTTGGCAAACCTAAACTTACGCTCCTCAGACATGTCGTACCAGTCAATGTACTGTCCATCTCTTCCTCCCAATCTAGGTAGTCCTTAGGGTCCATGGAGCCATCAAAAGTAGGTGCCTCAAGTCTGACACTTCTAAGGGTTCTTTCTTCTTGGTCTACTGTCTCATGATTGGGTCTCCTAGGGGGGACATTTAGGACTGGATTAGACCGAGGTGGTCTCCTAGGCCCATCTTCAAAATGAGGATCGTGGTGTGGAGGTCCCCTAGGGTTTGGCCTTATGTAGAGGTCAGACTAATGGGCTCTCCTAGGATGAGGTTGGGTCTTAAGATCAGATTCAGTGTGGTCCTTACGTTTTTCTTCTAGGATGCTTAACCTAGTTATGACTTGATTGAACCTGGATCCTAATCTAGCCTCAGATTGCTTGATGTCTTGGTTCATTCGGGCTAGTTGTTCAGTGATGATCCTCAAGTGATCCTTAATGGTTTGATTAGCCATGGGTTTAGCCTGTAATGGAGGTGGTTACGGATGAAAAGATGCTCTTGATCTAGTGCACATGCAAACACAATCAAGCACACAATACTCAAATTGACTCAGACTACAGTATGCTAGACCTAGTCATCCAGAGTAAAAGATTTGGCTTAATGCAAGCCAATCTAACAGTAACTCTTCAATTGGCCAGTTGGGACAAGTGGAAGGGGAGAAGGTTCTTCCTGCAAATTATAGGGGCCTATTTAGATTAATCCCAACACTTCGCTTAAGTCATTTGACATTTGACCTTCCTTCTAGACACTAGTTTCAGAGCACACGCCAGATTGAGTTGTACTAGTCTTCTCCAGTACACTAGACCGACTATTGGTATCTCTAGTCCTTTAGGGCAAATATCAGTTAAGTTGCTACTCACTTTTAGAGTAGAGGCTTGGGTTCGGAATGCATGGATGATTGTTTTGGGCCAAGGAAGGGATCTCAATCCCTTCCTTATCTGACAACAATAAGAGCCCTTAAGAGTAGTTTAATGTAAATGAATGGTACACAAAGCCTAATCCAGAAATCTAGAAACAGTAGCAAATCTCAGGAATTTTCATGTTTTCTGTGAGTGTATTTCAGTTCTGAAACTTGGTTTGCTGGTGGCAAGTCTTGTGCATAATGTGTAGTAAAATTCTAGATTTAATTAAGATTTAATATATTTTAATCAAGAAATCATGAATCGGTTTAGATTTCTCAGGACTGCCGAATAGAACAATGATGTATGAATTTTAGAAATTATTCAGATCAAATATTAATATAAAAAATTTTGTGCAAATAGTGGATTAAACGTAGATTATTTAAAAAAATTATTGCATTAATGAGATCAAAGTTTATCAGGATTTTTAGTATAAAGTTTTGGATCAATTCAGATATTTTGGATACAAAAAAAAATAGGGCAGTCTATTCTCTATGAGTAATTAGTCATGCAACTAATTCACAGATCAAATTAAATCCTCATAAAATAATTAAAAATACCTTAAATTATATTGAATCCATAGAAATAAATTTTAGAATTTTTGATGTGTATGCAGGTAGAAACAATTCGATTAATAGATGATATACTAACAAGGACGTGAATGAAAATCAAGCCCTAACTGTGCTCTGATACCAATTGATGTAGGACTGATATCACATGCAAGTGGATTTTAGAGGACTTATAATTTTTAGTTGATTAGTTTTTCAAAGTAAGAGCCTAAGAGGGGTTCTAGAAAAACTCACAGTAAATTTTAGCACGCGAAATAGTTCCACAGAAAATCTGAGAAGAAGGATCGCCGAGGCTAAGAAGCCCCAATAGGGCTTGCTCTTTCGCAATAAAGCTACTAGCAAATTAAAGGGGGTGTACCTAGCAGGATGAGAAGATAGAGATATTGAAGGGGTTGCTTTGCTTGGCGAATGCACCTTGGATGACCAAGCCCCGAGCTCATGGATCTATGGCTAAGTATCCGCTGACCTGAATGGCGATCACCTTGAATCCTGGATTCGTGGTTACTGAGGGACCTGCAAGAACACCATCCAAGGGTTAAAGAATAAGAAAGAAAAGTTAGATTAGAGGCAAAAAGGTAAGAAAGAAGTAGAGAGGAAGGGGCGGCCAAGAGGCTCTTGGGCGTCCACTAGAGGAAAACAAGGACGACGGCCAGGGTTTCTTCTGGAGATTGGGATGTTGGCACACATAGGAGAAGGAAATCCAGAGCAACAGAGAACCAAATAATAAAACTCACAATAACTCAAAACTGGATTGATTGATTAATAATTAAAGATTCATAATTCATACAAGAGGGTCTCTTTTATAGAGCAAGAGACTTAGGGCCTAAGTAAATACATATATGGAAAGAAAAGGGGAACCCACTTTCTTCCTAAAGTGATTAGATTACATTGAAAAAAACTTCATGCCATACAAATCCCTTTCAAAAAGGTAATTTATGGGCGGCAATAAGGAGCGTTCCTTTACTGCTTCTTTAGGCTGAAATTCTTCCAAACAGGGTTGCATGAATTGGGGAATTGAGGCTTATCCTGTTGACTTGCTTGCTCTGCTAGGTGGCATATGGAATGCCTACTTTTTTGGGCTGGAATTCTTCCAAATAGGGTTGCATGATTTTGTGGATTGAGGCTTATCTTGTTAATCTACTTGCTCTGCTAGGTGGCTTATGGAATGCTTGTGCTGGAGAATGGCAGGTGTGTGGCTGGTATGTGACTTCTTATGTAGGTATGGCGCCAACTTAAATTTAGTCGCTGCTCTGTTTGACTGTGATGACCTTGTCTTCTGCTCCAATACCGATGTCTCCTATTGTAAGCTGAATGAACTTAATAGAATACCAACTAGACTGGACAAGACACATATAAGACCAACTGGACTGGACAGGACTCAAATTGAACCAAGCTCATAATGAGCTGACTCAATATGACCCAAACTCTAATAATGAGTACCAACTCAAAGACAGGACTCAAATGCCCAAATAAAAATAAAATTGGATCCAAATTAAAATAAAATAAACTAAACATAGTTTTTCAACTGAATCAAACCCTACAAACCTAATCAGATATCCACAGAGGATTAAGAATCCTCTGCCTAATCTTGGTGCTCGCACCATGATCTCTTTCTCTTGTTTCAAGATGCCACCTATCTCCTTATTTGGAAACAATATGGCATCCTTATTTTCTTTTTTTCATGTAATTCAAGGGTTAGGGTTTATTATGAAAACCTCTTCCTTCTTCTTGTAAAGAATAATTGATAATTAATGAAAAAGAGTCTTCTTCTATTTTTCTGTGCTCTTGAGCATTGACACTCCATGAGGGAGAGGGTGAGAGGCCTAATAAATACCTATTCCAACACTTGTTCTAAGCATCCCAGCCCCAAGACGCTAAGGTGCTATGATTCTTAGATGAAGTCCTCATTATCTCCAGAACCATCTAAAAGAAAGTCGAAACATCTGTAATAGTATAGCTTCATCTTTCAAGCACTAATCCCAAGAGTTGTGATCCAATCTTTTAGGACAAAGACCATCATTGTCTAGTAATCAGACCTATCCCTTCTCAAAAGTTCTATTTTGTTGAAGAAAGAGCATGTTCTAAGTAGTGGCTTCTCAACCCTAGAATCCTGTTTTCTTTATTACTTAGTGAATCGTGTTCTACGGGTAGTTACTTTACTCTTTACATATTCTTTTTAGTTTATTCTACTTGTTTCGAAAAGTAAAGCACCTTAAATCTGAATCATTGCTCTATGTTAATATGTTACATGGTACATCCCGCATCAGGACAAATGTCAAAACAAAAAAAAATACAAAGGCCTATGGATTGACGGGCCCAGTCCATCCTCGGTGCCATCCCTCTCCGGCTCCTTGTCTTCCTTAGGATCTCCAAGCTAAAAGTCATTAGGTTCGGCAATCTTCAAGACCTTGGAGATCTTGTCCTTGCAATGTTCGAAGCCTTTGAAGTAGGCATCAAGTGCCGACTCGCTGACCTCCTTAGCAAAATCGGTGGAGCCCTTATAGTGCTCTATGGATTTTCGAGCCTAGGCCTCGACGGCAGTCATCTTCTTCCAAGCGGTCCGGGCATCCGCCTCTGCAACGACCACTTTCTCCTCGGTGGCCTAGGCCTCTGCCTCCACCTTCTCGGCCCGCTCCTCGGCATCGACCAACTTGAGAAGAACGTTCTCAAGCTTCTCTTCAATGGGCCTCAACCTCGCCATGGGCACCCCCAATTTGTCCTCGGCAATCTTGGCCTTCTTCTCGGCCTCTTCGAACCATGCTTTCCAGCCGTGGTTCTCCTCATGGGTGGCTCGAAGCTCACCGGCCGCTGTCGCTTCTCAGGCCCAAACTTCGGCCAACTCCTTGGCCAAGCTGTCGGCCCGAACTTTGGCGGTGACCGCTTCCCTCCAGGTGAGCCCGCAACTATTGGTGGTTCGAAAGCAAGCATCCTGAAGGATGAAGATGCCATTCACCATCTTCCAAAATCAATTGGTTAGGCATGATCCAAGTCAATACAAAAAGAGATAACACAAAAATACTTACGTGAAGCATGATAGTGTACAAGGTATCGAGGGTATCAGTGATTGGTTGGTGACGGAGATCCTCCAGGAAATGTGAGAGGTGGACGCGCTCCAACAAGCGCTACGCCAACTAACCATGTTCACCGCCAATAGCCTCAATAGCTGTGCCCCGGGTCGGGGCCCCATGGTGGTGTTAGGGGCGTTCTCTCCATCAGGCGCCGGTTGGGCTGTCGGCGTCGACTCGCCTTCGACCTCCACCGCTAGTGGCGCCTTGCCCTCGGCCTCCTCCCTTGGCTCGGTAGTGGTTGTGGGATCGTCCCTTATTAGTTCTACCAGAGCCAAATGGCTATGCCCTCGCTAGCTCTGCCTCAACCCCAACAGAAGAGTCCCCCCTACTGGCGCCTTAGTCTGGGGACTCTCTCTTCTTGGCTCTCCCATGGGTGCGGCCTCAGATGGAACCGTAAGGGCTCGGGCTGGTTCACTCTGAACCTCTTAGCAAGGCCTCTTAGATGATGACCTCACCACGTCACCAGCGGCCTCCCTCCTCCTCCGGGTGCCCACCCTCAGCTACTCGGACGAAAACCTCATTGCTGCATAATAGATCAAAGGTCAAAAAAATGAGGGGGAGGGGAGAGTATCGCGCTCACCAGGCACCGGTGCTGGCGATGTCGGTGCTACACCGGCCTCGCAAAGATTACTTTCAGACAGCAACTCCCAGTAGGATGGAATATAAGAAGATACCAACAAGTAAAAAATCTTTCGGTCTCTCTCATCTACAATCGAGTTCTTATTCGGGCTGATATCAGGACTCCCTCAGCCAATCCTCACTCCGTCCATATGTGCATAAAAGAAATAGGATATTCATCCCTTGATTTTTGAGGGCAAGTCAAGTTTATGGGTCCTTTTAGGTCTGGATGTGAAGATCCACCACCCAGCTTTGTTTTGGTGGTAGAGATTGTACAAAGCTCGGACAAAGAAACTCTGGTAGAAAGACCATGAAATGATAGAGTACAATGAAGGCACAGATGATCCGAATGGAGTTTGGAGTCAACTGTACCGGGATAAGGTCATATCTATCTAAAGATTAAGAATGAAAGGGTGAAAAGAAAGACAAAGCCCATTCGTAAAAATTCCTTGTACAGGGCAACTCCACCGGATTGGCTGGAGGTCACCCTGTTGTTGGGCTTGGGAGTAGATAGACGGACACTATCAGGGACCCTATACCTAGCCCTACGGTCCTCTATTTCCTTGGAGGATATGGTGGAGGCAATTCCCTCTGGACCCACCGAAATAGAAGTGACGGGTGAAGGAGGTGCCGGACAGACTGGTGGTGGTGGAGAAACCCTGGGTGGCGCCTGGGTCACGATCGATGGGCGATCGTGGATGGAGATACCACCGGCTGCCCGATGCCGTGCTTGAAGGATTTCATCCTCGAAAGACTCAACCATGGGGCTCTTGCCTTTCCTACTAGTACGAGGGTCCATGAGGAAGAAAAGCAAGGAACAAGAAGGCAAGAAAGATTGACATGGATTTAGAAAGAAAGAGCAGAAGGCTCGGGACTCAGAGGGCGAAAAGGGCACAAAAAGAGTACCAAAGGCATGAAAGGATCGAGGGGAAAGATGAGACGATCTTTATACACAATTTTTGAAATGTCCCATCCAATGCAAATACTACGCAGATACCCATGAGTGGGGGTGATGTCCAGCTGTCAAAGGACCCTTCACTACCCGAGATACGATACCTCGGTGATATATAGGAGGACGTGATCCGCGGCTAATAATGGGACATTGGTGATGGTGATCCAATAATGGCATCCCACCTTTTTCATCATTTGAGAAGCATTTTCTTGATCTCCCTATGGGCGATGTTACTTCTTGTACCTATTTTAAATGAGAAGGAGACTTCGAAGAGATCCTACCTCCTGAGGGGTGCGTGCCTGCCGCCGATGATTAATTGAGCACAAAGCTCAATGATGGTGAGAGACTTTACGCTCCTTTCGCTTAGCGAGCATGAAACATGTGACTATTGAAGCTTAGGAGCGGAGGGGGCATCTGATGTGGCTGATAAAGCCATGTGTAAGTTAATGGACAAAACAACCTGACAGCGAAAGTTGAAAGGATACTGCCGAATTTGGACTCTGCCTCTGCTTCCAAGGCAGCCTTATCTCTAGACTCAGCCCCGGCTTCCAAGGCAGCCTTATCCTCGGACTCGGACTCGGCTTCCAAGGCGACCTCATCCTCAGACTCGGACTCGGCTTCCAAGGTGGCCTTATCTTTGGACTCGACCCCTACTTCCAAGGCAGCCTTATCTTCGGACTTGGCCCTAGCTTCCAAGGCGGCCTCATCCCCGAATTCGGCCCTAGCTTCCATGGCGGTTGAGTCCAAACTCAGCCCTGATTTTTGTGTATTTTAACATGTGCATTTATGCATCATATTTACTTTGTAAAGTTTTTTTTCAGCATCTGTTGCAAGGCCACAAGTTTCATAAGTTTGAACCTACGGTGTCTTAATGGTAAAGGTAGGGTGCTCCGGGGGTAAGCGTGAATGGGTGTCTTAGATTTGTAACTAGGGTGTCATACTATTTCAGCTAGGGTGTCGTCACTGATTTTTGGCCGATTTTCTCCTGCGATGTCGCGAGGCTTTTCTCCAGCATCCGTTTGAAGCACGGGTGTCGTAGGTTTGTAATTACGGTATCTTAATAGTAAATCTAGGGTATTGTAGCTTCATTACAGTTGATTTTCTCCTGAGATGTCGTAAAGCATTTCCCCTAAGCATGAACGGATGTCTTAGGTTTGTAACTAGGGTGTCGTACTAGTTTAGCTTGGATGTCGTCAATGGTTTCGGCCGATTTCCTCCTGAGATGTCGTAAAGTTTTCTCCTAAATATCAACGGGTGTCTTAGGTTTGTAACTTGGGTGTCATAATAATTTAGCTGGGGTGTCCTCACTTTTTCGACCGATTACCTCCTGCGATGTCATGAGACTTTTCTTCAGTATCCGTTGTAAGGCCATGAGTTTCATAAGTTTGAACCTACGGTATCTTAACGGTAAAGCTAGGGTGTTCCGGGCAATAAGAGTGAACGGATGTCTTAGGTTTGTAACTAGGGTATCGTACTATTTCAGCTGGAGTGTCATCACTGATTTTCGGCCGATTTCCTCATGCGATGTCGCAAGGATTTTCTTCAGCATCCATTTTAAGCATTGGTGTCATAGGTTGTAACTACGATGTCTTAATAGTAAATTTGGGGTGTCTTAATACTACTGATTTTTGGTCGATTTCCTTCGGTGCCATCGTTAAACCTACGGTGTCTTAATGGTAAAGATGGGATGTCATAAAGGGCAAACATGTCATTTACCTTACGTATAAATACTGCAGAAGAGAAGTATGCTGGAGGGAAAGGGCATTTTCATCTGCACACCATTTTTAAAATAAAGGAAAAGCGCTTTTAATGGATGTCACGATCAAAACGTAACATCATATCGGAGCTATCCCATCTCGCATCATCAGGCCATGTAGGATCTACGTGGACTAATAAGAAGAGGAGGTACAGTCCATGTAGGACTTGCTACATCGGAGGCAATGTACAAAGACTTTTTCATAGCAGCAATTACCTTCCTCTTTCTTTAGTGAAAGAAAATGGGCCACTGCACTTTGCACCCACCACGGCCCATGGGATTATAACCATTAAAGGACTGTCTCTTCAAGGCAAATATCTCCACCCACCTGATGTTGCTTGCCACATCAGATTTTAACACCAACGAGCATACCTAAGTTTTTTTTTCTTTATATTCCTAGCTGAATACATGACGTAGCTGACCAATTTTGATTGGGTAGAATCTGAAACTGGTTGTGATGTCCCATGAGAATATTTAGCCAATGCATTATAAGCATAGCATGATTTAATCAATGATATCAAATTTGGATTATTTTGTAGTATTAGGGTGATATTTACTATTGGCATTTTGGACTCCATGAACCCGACCAAGTTTTTTCATTTCGCTTCTTATTAAATATTTTTGTTATGTTGATAATAATTACATTATCATTCATATAATATGCTATATTAGATAAAATAGTGCCTAACTATTTATTGTATGTCATGCATTTAAGTGCATTATTATTTTATTTATTTACTAAAAATTTTAGTAAATTAAATTTAATGCACTTGCAACAAGTTTAATGAGATCAAATTTATAAATTAAGTTAGCAATTGAATTTGTAAAATTAATGTGCCAAATGTAAAGTTTTAAATTTAAGTTTTAAAATTTAAATTATCACATTTAACTTATTTTATAATTTTAAAATATTTAAAATTATAAAATCTTAGTGATTTAAATTGTTTAAATTAACTAAGGATTTATGAACAAGAGTTATTTTATAACTAAAATATACTTTTACAAAAATGAGTAGGAGGGGTAATATGACAATATAAGCCCTTGGTCTCTATTGTTAGTACAACACCATGAGTTATTAGTAGCACCTTGAGATGCTTTGATTCGTCATCCCTACAGAGGGCGTCTACTAATGGCAATAATAAGGTTGTCTTCCATAAGATAGAATTTTTTAAGATATTTTAGAATTGACCCATTCTACGGCGGTAATTTCTAAGTTAAGTCTCAAAAAATTCGATACGATGGATCGTACTCATGAAGAAATAATTAAATTAGTTAATTATTTTTTTGATCTAAATTTAAGAAAATTAATGAGTATTTGAAATATGAGATAATTTGGGAATACTTATTAATTGAGAAGTCTCATTTTAATTAGCAACTATTTGACCTACTCTATGGCGGCACTTAGTTATGGAGATTAAAATTTCTTAGGCCTTTAAAGTAAATATATTTTTTTTGTGCATTTTAACATTTGCATTTATGCATCATATTTACTTTGCCTTAAATTATGTGATGATTTATGCAATTACTTATTAAAAATATTTCTTATTTTTCAGCAAATATGTCAAACTCGATTTTTTTACTTCTCGCCTCTCAAGTTTTAACCGGTAAAATTTTGTTAAGTGAAAAAGCAACATGAATATCCTCCTTATTAATAAAAGCTACCACTATGTCCTTAAGGAGGATTGTCCTCCGGTGCCTCCAACCAATGCCTCCAAAGTTGTTACTGAAGAGTACAACCGTTGGGTTATTGCAAAAACAAGGCTCGCTGCTACTTGTTAGCAACAATGAATGAGGTGCTTAGAACTAAGCACGAGGCCCTTGAAACTGTAAGAGAGATTATGGAATCTCTGTAGCAGATGTTTGGATGCCTATCTGATCAGGCTTACCATGAAGCTGTAAAAGCCATTATAAATGGCAAAATGAAGAATGGTTCTTCTGCACGTTCTCAAAATAGTAAATCATGTCAATGAGGCTGAAATCAATGGAGCTAAAATTGATGAAAACTTAGGTTGAAATGATCCTGGAGACACCATCACCTGCTTTTCTCCAATTCAGGACTAATTACATTATGAATCATAAGAAGTGTAATATGACTGAACTCCTGAATGAGCTGCAAATATATGAGACCCTTATAGACGATAAGGGTGGCAAGACAAATGTTCCTAAAGCCAATACAACTAAGGAGAAGCCTTCTTTTTTAAAGAAAAAAAAAAAAGAATGTGGAAAAGCAAAAGGACAAGAAGAAGAAGATCCAGAAGAAGAAGGGAAAGGCTGCTTAGCCTAAACCTAAAGTAAAGTGCTTCCACTGTCATCAAGATGGTTATTGGAAAAGGAACTGTAAAAAGTACCTTGATGAGCTGAAACAGAAAAAGAAACAAGGTAAATTAGATTTACTAGTCATAGAAATATGCTTAGTTGAGAATATTTTCTCAAGCTGGATTATTGATTCAGGAGCATCTAATCATATTTGTGTTTCTTTGAAGATGCTTGAGTCTGCTAGGGATCTTCAAGTGGGAGATTTTACGATGAGAGTTGGTAGTGGAGAAAATGTGTCAGCGATAGCAGTAGGGATAGTGTCTGTCATGAGCTAATAATAAATATTTGCTTTTGAACAATGTTTATTATATTTCAAATTTCAAATGGAATTTGATTTTGGTTTTAAAGTTGTATGAACAATTTATTTTGTTTCTTTTAGTATTGACTCTATTTCAATTTATAAGAATGGAATGAATATTTGTTCTAGGTATATTGAAAATGGTCTATATTTTGTTAAACCAATTTTCAACAATTTATTTTAAAAATGGTCTATATTTTGTTAAATTAATTTCCAACAACTTACTTCAAATCAAAATGTTAAAGTTGCTAAACCAACCCCTAAAAGAAGAATAGTTGTGAATAACAAAAAGACACGTATTTGTGGCATTTGAGGCTTGGTCACATTAATATAGATAGAATAGAAACATTAGTGAAGGATGGTTTTTAAGAGAGCTAAGAGTTGGCACTCTACCAATCTGTGAATCCTATCTAAAAGAACAAAATGACCAAAAGACCTTTTTCAGCAAAAGATGAAAGAGCAAAAGCACCTTTAGAAATGTGTGGCCTTTGAATGTCAAAGCTAAAGGGAGATATGAATATTTTGTCACATTCATCGATGATTATTCAAGATATGGATATGCATAACTGATGCAAAGAAAATCCGAGGCCTTTGAAAAATTTAAATAATTCCATGCTGAAGTAGAAAAATAGCTCAGTAAATAAATCAAAACTCTTTGATCTGATCAAGGAGGAGAGTACCTAGATTATGAATTTAAGAACCACTTGATTGAGTATAGAATATTATCACAGCTCATGACACCTGTGACACCACAACAAATGGTATAGCTGAAAGAAGAAATCGCACTTTGCTTGATATGATGAGATCAATATTGAGCTATTATTCTTTGCCTATCTCATTTTGGGGATATGCACTACAAATAGCTATATACATTCTAAACTTAGTTCTATCTAAGTCAATCCCTAAGACTCCCTTAGAGTTATGGAACGGTCGCTAACCTAGTTTGAGACACATGCATATGGGGGTGTCCAGCCCATGTGCTGAAGGAAAAGATTGAGAAACTGAAACCTTGTTCAGAAATAGGCATGTTTGGAGGATACCCTAAGGGAACGAGAGGAGGTCTATTTTATAGTACTCAAGATAACAAAGTATTTGTGCTGACAAATGCTACGTTTCTCGAGTACAACTATATGACAGAATTCAAACCCAAAAGTAAAGTAGTTCTGAAAGAGTTGCTGACTGATGAGATCAGCCCAACACCAACAAAAGTTATTGAACAATAAAAAGTTGAGACCACTGCTCCAGATCAAACACCACCGCCACCATGACGTAGTGGGAGGAAAATAAGATTGCCCATCCTCTATCGTCAAGATGGAGAAGCACAAGTTGCAATCACTGATGGCAGTGATGATGATCCATTGACATACAAGATGACAATGGAGGAGTTGATCAAGAAAATGGAAGGAAGCCATGAAACTCGAAATGAAGTCAATGTACTCCAATTTAGTCTGGAAACTTGTAGATCTACTAGAAGGCGTTAAGCCTATTGGATGCAAATGGATCTATAAGAGAAAAGAGGAGTCGATGAAAAAGTAGAGACTTTCAAGGCTAGGTTGGTGGCAAAGGGTTTTATCCAAAAGGAAGGAGTAGACTATGAGGATACTTTTTCGCTAGTAGCCATGCTAAATCCATTCGAATTCTCTTATCCATTGCTGCTCATTATGATTATGAGATATGACAAATGGATATCAAGATGGCATTTTTGAACGGCTATCTTGAAGAGACTATTCATATGGTCCAACCATAGGGTTTTGTGGTTAAAGGCCATGAGCAGAAAGTCAGCAAATTGTAAAGGTCCATTTATGGGCTTAAGCAAGCTTTTAGATCTTAGAACATCAGATTTAATGAAGCCATAAAATCTTATGGTTTGAACAAAATTTAGGTAAACCTTGTGTCTATAAGCAAATGGAAGGGAATAAAATGGTCTTTTTAGTTCTTTATGTGGATGACATTTTACTCATTGGGAATGATATAGGATCCCTATCCAAAGTAAAGAACTAGCTAGCCAGCCAATTCCAAATGAAGGATTTGGAAGAAGCAACTTACATTCTTGGCATCCAAATTATATGGGATCGTAAGAATAGGCTTTTGGCGTTGTCTTAGGCATCATATATTGATAAGGTGCTTGTCAGATTTGCGATGCAAAACTCAAAGAAAGATAATTTACCTACTTGACATGGAGTTTATCTTTCTAAAGAGCAGTGTTCTAAAACACCATAAGAGAAGGAAGATATGAGATGGATGCCCTATGCTTCGGTAGTTGGTAGTTTGATGTATGCAATATTGTGTACAAGACCTGACATATGCTTTGCAGTGGGAGTAGTTAGCCGATACTAGTCAAACCAAGGATTGAATCATTGGGTTGCGGTCAAGCATATTCTCAAATATCTGAGAAGGATGAGAAACTATATGCTGGTATATTCGGTAGGGATTTGATTCCTGTTAGATATACAGATTCTGATTTTCAATCAGATAGAGACTCTCGGAAGTCTACCTCTGAGCGGTGTTTACTTTGGAAGGAAGAGCCATTGTATGGAAAAGCATCAAGCAAACCTGCATAGCTGACTCAACTATGGAGGCTGAATATGTAATAGCTTGTGAAGCAGCTAAAGAGGCAGTCTGGCTTTGCGAATTCTTGAAAGATCTAGAAGTTGTTTCAGATATGCATGAACCAATTAGACTCTACTATGATAACAGTGGAGCAGTAGCCAATGCCAAGGAACCCAGAAACCACCGTAAAGGAAAGCATATAGAGAGAAAATTTTACCTTGTAAGAGAGATTATCAGTGGAGGAGATGTTTCAGTTGAGAAGATTGCATCTGCGAACAGTATAGCTGATCCGTTCACTAAGATATTACCAGCTTGGGGTTTTGAGCTACATCTTGAAGGGATGGGACTTAGAGACTTGTCTCATTTGCTTTAGGGCAAGTGAAAGATTGTTGGGATATGTGCCCATAAACAAATGATATTTATTATTTTGCTGATTAATTTGATAAGTTTTTTCATTATTATTTTTGCATGCATGTTTTGATGCTTTATAAATATCAAAAATTCCTAGATTATTTAAATGTGACTTTAAATATTGTATATAAGAGTTATATACAGAGGATAATATTTAAAGTAAAATAATCTAATTCTGTCTATAATTATAAATTAAAGTTGGGATCCTTAATTTAAAATTACTAGCATTGTTCATTACATTTTGAATTAAACGATCTTATCCGGATTGTTGATAATGAGATTATCGGAATGAAAGTGCTTTATATAATTTTATTATATAGGACTGGAACGTGATTAATTATGAATCTCTAATAAATTCTGTTGTTAAAATAAATCATTCAAAATTAATCAATGATGGTCATTTATGAATTGATCTTAATTCTGAGTAATTAATAGACTCCTATTTATTGTATTATATTTTTTAACATGCGAGATAATGACACAGAAACATAGCATCAAATTCTTAGTATATTAAAATATAATAACATATGTAGCTAAAAATATTAATATACAAGATGAAATCCATTCCTTCCTTCGTAAAGAAGTCGGACGGTTCCATAAGTGTTGATTTAGGGCTTGAATAATAAGAGCACTCAATTTATGATTAGATTATAAATATATTATTCATTATAAAATTAATGGTACTTATGAAGAAAGATATAATTAAAGAGGTTAACGAAAAATGCCTAGCTTTAATTACGACCATTTATTGAGGATTGATTTATATGCCGTGACTATATCAATGGATAATTCAAATCCTTTTGAATATAATTAATTTTATAATTTTGAGAGTGTGTTCCAAATTTTTAGTGAAGTAATTTGGAATTAATAATTTTAATATTTTAATTAAGGTATTAATTGAATGTCAAAATTATTGGAGCTTAAAATTCTAATATCCATAGTTCCTCTAGAAGGCTTCATTAAATTATGTGAACTTTATGATATGTTGGGTTGAATTATTAATTTAAAATTAATTTTTATATAAAATTAATTAGATTAATTTCTATTTTAAATAATATGATTATTTTAAATAAATTAAAAATTATTTTAAATTAAAAATTATACGGTGTGCTAGGGAACACATTGTAGGCATGTTTCACAAGGAGGGTCCGTGTGAAAATTATTTTATTGTTGAAGAAATATATGGAATCATGCGAGAGCTTTTCTCTATCATTCCACTATAAAGATATCAAAAGAAACCAACAATGGATTGTAGGATAAAGATATGAAATTATGAAAAGATTCTCTCTCTCTCTCGTCATCCTAATCTCCAAAAGTTGAAAGTTATCTTAACTTTTAATTAATTAATTAATTAATTAAAAAGGGGTGGTAGTTATTATTCTTGGAGGTAGTGTTTGGATGTCAAAAAGTTATTCTGGGAATAGGAATACGAATTTTTAGGAATAGCTTATTTCTCCTGTTATTCCATATTTTTGTTTGGATGAAAATCCGGTATTCCATGTTATTCCGATGCAATTAATGCTATATTATTTCAAATAGTGTTTGGATGACATGGGAATAAGCATGTATTCAACTAGGAATAGATGAAGAATTTTTTAGAAATCTTAAACATACCCTTTTACCCAATAGAAGGAAAAATGGTTTATCAATGTAATTTTTAATGTAATTATTTGAATAAATTATTTTCTATTAATAATAAAATAAGAATTAAGACTTTGGGCCTAGAAAATTCATCAACATCTTCATGCATTGAAAAACATGTGAATTTTTTTACCACGTATAAAACTTAATTAATTATTAAATCATAATAATTTATAATTAGTATTCAAAAGTTGAATAATATATAATATTTGATAATATATATTATAAAGCCAAAATAGTTGAGATAAAATTAACAACATTATTTTTATATCATGCATAACTTTTAAATATTGTTTTAATTCTTATTTTAATTGTTATTAAAATAAATAATTTTAATTTTAATTTTTTTAGAAAAAGGATGTCTAAAAATAAGTTTATAGTTACATATCTTAATAATTACAATAGCATTTGGATTTTTTAAAAATATTCATGTACCTAGCACGGTTTTAAACAACGAAGGGCACTTTGAGCTTAACGTACATTGTGACAAATTAAATAGTTTAGAATTAAATAAAATTTAGGAATCCAAAACCAGTATATATATATGTATCAAGCCTGAGTCTCGGCATCGGAGGTCGGCATGCATGACTAGCAAGGAGAAGTGAAGTTCTCTAGAGAGAAGTTTAGTGGTTAGCTAGTATATAAAATGTATGCAGCCACCTCCAACGAATGTTGAAAGAAGAATTGTACATAGCACAAACATGTATTAGAAATTTAATTGATGTATTGATAACAATTAAATGTAAGTATGTACCAATAAAGCTACGAATGTAGTAATCATTAGGATGTGGCCAGAAAGGTCGCAACAACTTCATGATTACTGATTTTTTTTTATTTAAACAAAAGATTAAAGTATATGACAAGGTGGACCCTTCAAGTGGACGCTTCGATTGAATACGAAACCATCACGCACAAATACCCAACAATCGATTGAAGAAAACACCAGACATTTTTACTTTGCCTCTCATCCAACAACTATAGTGACAAAAGTAATAAGCACCATTGCAAGTTTTAAAACATTTCACCAAATGATAGAATAATGCAAAGAAACAAGAATAAATCAAAACTCACACTTCTGCATGCTTGTACAATAAACACAATGGCATCTAAATTATGATCGACATTTTACGTTGGTACTGGAGATATACATACGGCAAAAAGGGTAATGGTGTAGGCACCAGCCGTAACCCCCAAGCACATTACTGAACCTAACCTGGAAACAACATTAAAAGGTTATAAAATGTTGGATTTCAAATTGTCTTGCCACACATTTTCCATCCTAAGCTCCAATATTACATACAAAATGTTGGATTTCAAATTGGATTTCAACTTTGCTCACAAGCTTCTTAGGTTCATCCACATAATGCATCAACACTATTTATCATGCTGGACTAAAAATATCAGTATCCTAAATTCATCTTATAATTGAATATGAAGATATCAGACCCTAGGTTTTATTAGACATTCTAAAAAGGAACAAAAGTAGATATTGCACAAAATCCAGAGTTAAAATAATGAATCATTCATTCTGAATGGTAAGATAATGGACATGGGTACAACCATGCTTAAGCTTAAAAATCATAATAATTGCATTGAATTCCACTGCTTCACTAAACTCACTGATATGTTGCAACAATTCTCTCTTCTAGAGCTCTCTTCACTCCTTACAACACAAGCACATATACCTCTGATAACTCAAATTGGTTTGATGCAATCCACTACGTACTATTATGGTTTGTCATCACGTATATATGTTACATTTTACATCTTTCTATAGATAGCTCAAAGGGTCCACCCACAAACCAGAAGCTCAGGCAGCATCATCTTTAAGGTTGTTGACCCGTTCACATTCATCGATCCGCTCACTATCTGTAACACATGAGCTCGTATCAGAACTTATAGTTACATATCTTAATAAAAGAGTACAATAATGAGCGAGATTTTTGGCACTACCTTGATTTGAAAATTTTCAGTGAATGACAAGGGGCACCACCAAGTTGATAACGAACCAAACCTAGTCCAGCTCAATTATTTGACATCAAAGTAGAAAGTTAGAAGATCATCATTGCATCCAATAAAAGCCATAGAAGGGACCTCCAGTCACCAATAGTGCCAAGATTAATATTTACCATAGCCAGATGCAGGCAGGTCCTTGAAGAAATATGCTCTCTTTTGCCAACTGCTACCTTAAGAAAAAATCTAGAATGCCATCATCACGGCTGTGTCTTCTTTGTTCTTCTGATTCCTAGCACCGTGGGATCATTTATCCCATAGTGGACTAGGCAAAAGCTAACCATTTATTTAGTGCAAATACTAACAACCAGCAATCCGATTGTATGGCAACATAAAAAGCAATACAAAAAGAACTCACCAGACAATTTAATACCAAATTGATGAAACTCTTTGCAATTGTTAGCAAAAGAGATGAGAGTTACCTCAGGGAATTTCTGATCCAGGTGTACCTATAATAGAAAACGATCATATTTGCAAACAAAACATAGGTGCTGCTTGATGCGTCTCGTAGCGCAATGATTTAAACACCTTAATTTCACTAATCTTAGGTAGAGTAGCGAAAGTAAGGGGTCGAATCCATAGGAACTTTGAGTAGTTATCTTGAAATAAATTTATGCAATTAAATATTTAAATAAGCAGATGATTGGTGTGAAAATAATTAAGATATGATCTATCTTAATTAGAGTACGGACCATACCCATAGATCATGGCCCGTTCCTTTTAGAGAATAGATCAATCAAAAATATTTTTGTTTGAAGAAAATTCAATAAAAATAAACATAAATAAATACTTTATTTTATAGTATCTAAAAGAGTACATAAAAAAATAATCTACCTCTACTTCCTGAGATTATGGATCTACTATTCGCTTCTTACTCCCTGCATCCGCTTCCGCTTTTGCTTCTTGAAATAAAAAAATGATTGATTATGGAGGGTATGGTTGATTGGTAGATGGAGAATGGATTGAAAGATTTGGGTTAGAAGAAATAGAAATAGTAATGGGTGGAACAAAGAGGACGAGGGATGAAAGGATTATTGTTGGATGATTCTTCAAGTGGCTCCGATGGTATTATTTTATAAGGAAGGAAGACGCGTCGACTCCGTGTGTAATTCATGTTAACTTCTCGCCTTATCTTCGCAGATCAGATTTATTCCTTTCAAAGTTTAAATCGTAGCCTTAAAAATATCACACGATTTTCTCTTATCCGCGTCTGCTTTAAATTTTGTACAATTCCAGGGTTAAATCTTGAAAAATCCATTTTGAGCTCGTTTTAAGTCCTATTTGAGTGTCGTTTGTACCATTGGACTTCTAAAATCAAGCTCTTTGAGTTGGCAAGGTCTTTTCCTAAAAGTATTACATAAAATATTAAATTTAAAATAAAAAAAAATTGAGTCTATAAATTAATACTTTTATGGCTAGTATTTATGTACTTATCACTCTCCCAACTTAATCATTGCTAGTCCCTTAGCAATATAATTAAAATAAAATCATGTGTCACTAAGATTCTCTTTTGCAAGATTAAATATAGGCTTAAAGTTGAAAGAAGCTAGCCAGTATCACTAACTAAGTATTGAGTTCTTGAAGTAAGTTTCGTAGTTAAAACTATCAAAACTTTTTTAGAGTTCATCCATAGATCTACAACACTTGTGTTTGTGATGACTAACTTAGCATTTCAGTACTAGCTTGTAAGGAACAATGGTATCTTCGCTTATCATTTACTTTAGTCAATTTTTTATACATCCTTAAATTAAGCACCTGACCTGAGGTAGCTTTTACATTGCATGATATATATATATATATATATATATCTTTTTAGCGATATCTTCATACTGCCTACTTTTTGATGCGAACAATGATGCTTACTTAGGCAAAAGTGCCCGATTACTCGATGAAAATCAATGTTTAGACTTACTTTTTTTAATTTTTAATTTTATTTTTTAATCAGACAGGTAGCTCTTTCCTTAAATTCAAGTTTCTCTCATTGGGGTGTATATCAATTACCAATTTTCAATAATGATTGAATCTTCAATTGACCTTACAACTAATACCTAGTTTACCTCGTCAGTATGCATGTGCAATAAAAGTGCTAATAGCCTTTAGATGACTTAGGTAGGATGTTAAAAGTCTGATAGCTAGTCTACTCTATGGCTCGTTACAGTAATTAGCCAATACTTTCTAACTTTCTAGAATTTCTTTCATGGCACATGATTAATTTTTTTTGAATTTTTTAAAATTATTAAGGTGTTTTGAAAATATTTTTCAAAAAGGTTTCCCTTACCCTCCCAACTTAATTCCCATTGTCTTCAATGATGGAATAAGAAAGAATAAAATAAGAAGAAATACCACCTGGATGAGATATGCCTCGTGTAATGTTAGGAGTGACCGTGCGGAGTAGTATCTTATTCATGTAAATAAGAATCACTAAAATAAAGTCAGAAAATAAAAATTTGGGTTGCCTTCCAAGAGCACTAAGTTTAAAGTCTTTAGCGAGACTGTGCTTAGAATCATGGTGATGCTAGATCCAAAAGTTCAATAGATTCAACTAACTTCTCATTATTAGTTCCATCCATATAAGGCTTCAATCGATGATCGTTCACCTTAAAAATATTCCCTTGGTTAGGATCTTTAAGTTCTATCGTCCCATGGGGAAATACCTGGGTTACAAGAAAGGGTTCGTCCCAGCGGGAGCGAAGTTTTTCAGAGAAAAGTCTT
This sequence comes from Calamus simplicifolius, assembly GCA_900491605.1. Lineage (NCBI taxonomy): Eukaryota > Viridiplantae > Streptophyta > Magnoliopsida > Arecales > Arecaceae > Calamus > Calamus simplicifolius. Next base: position 52,753 of record UESW01002959.1, on the reverse strand, counting down.
AGTCTTGAGTTGAAGAGCCAAACTTTTTGATTAGGTTCAAAGGTTTTTTCTCGAAATATTTATCGTGGTATGCTTTAGTTCGAGCCTTATAAATTTTAGCATTTTCGTACGCTTCATTGCATAGCTCTTCTAACTCATTCAACTAGAGTTTCCTATTGGAACCTGCATTTTTCATATCAAAGTTAAACTGTTTAATAGCCCAAAATGCACGATGTTCCAATTCTACTGGCAAATGATAAGCTTTTCGAACACTAGTCGGTAAGGAGACATTCCTATGGAAGTTTTAAATGTAGTACGATAAGCCCATAGTGCATCATCTAAACGTGTTGACCATTCTTTTCTATCAGGCCTTATCGACTTCTCTAAAATCTGTTTGATCTTCTTGTTAGAGATTTCTACTTGGCCACTAGTCTGGGGATGATATGGTGTTGCAACTTTATGGGTTATCCCATATTTCTTCATTAAGTTCTCAAAGTTCCTATTAGTAAAGTATTTACCTCCATCACTAATAATAGCTCTTGGGCACCCAAATCAACTAAAAATATTATGTTGAATGAATTTGATTACAACCTTATGATCATTAGTTCGGGTTGCTATGGCCTCAACCCATTTTGACACATAATCTACTGCAACCAATATGTATTCATATCCAAATGAAAAAGGAAAAGGTCCCATAAAATCGATCCCCCAAACATCAAAAATTTTGACTACTAATATGGGAGTCAACGACATCATATCTTTCTTGGAAATATTTCTAGTTTGCAGGCATCACAAACAGTTTCAGCTAAACTCATGTGCATCCTTGAAAAGTGTTGGCCAATAAAATCCACTCTATAGCACTTTTGCTGCATTTTCTTTCCACTAAAGTATCCTCTACAAGCAAGGGTATGACAGAAGTTAAGTATACTTTTGAATTCGCTCTCAGGGACACATCGTCTAATTACCTGATTAGGACAATGATTAAACAGTTTAGGTTCTTCCAAAAATAATACTTTACTTATGAAAAAAATCTATCCTTTTCTTGTTTAGACTACTGAGAAGGAATTTGTCATGTTGCTAAGTAATTGAAAATATGGGCAAACCAGGAAAGACCAGAAGAAATTAAAAAAAGTTGTTCATCAGAAAATTTCTCCATGATCTCATCTATGCTTGATGTGTGTTCAACTAAAATTCTAGAGATGTGATCAGCTACCACATTTTCAGAACCCTTCTTATCATGGATCTCTAAGTCAAATTCTTATAGAAGAAAAATTTATCTGATCAATTGCTGTTTAGTTTCTTTCTTTGATAAAAGGTGTTTAAGGGTCGTGTGATCAAAGTAAACCAAACTTTAGATCCTAAAAGATATGATCGAAATTTTTTTAGAGTAAACACAATGGCTAATAACTCCTTTTTAGTAGTAGTATAGTTCAGTCGAGCATCTTAAAGGGTTTTGATAGCATTATAAATCACATGTGGCTCTTATTGATTCTTTGTTCTAACACTGCACCAATTGCAAAATCTAATGCATCACACATGATTTCAAAGAAAGGACCAATCAGGGGGCTTGATAATTGGTATTGTGGTCAAAGCTGTACGAAGAGTATTGAAGGATTTGAAACAATTATCATCAAAAATAAAAGGGATTTCTTTGCAAGCAATTTGCACAAAGGTCTAGAAATTTTGCTAAAGTCTTTGATGAATCTCTATAAAATCAGCGTGACCAAGAAAGGATCGTATTTGTTTGACTGAAGTTGGAGGTGGAGTTTTGAGATGACTTCCACTTTGGCCTTATCTACCTCAATCCCCTTCTTAGAAACAATGTGGCCTAAAACAATTCCCTCTTCGACCATAAAATGGCTCTTTTTCCAACTTAACACCAAATTTGTTTGGTTACATCATTTCAATACTTGAGCTAAGTTATTAAGGTAATCCTCAAAAGTGGTCCCAAATACTGAAAAGTCATCCATGAATACCTCCAAAAATTTATCTACCATGTCTGAGAAAATTACCAACATGTATCGCTGAAATATAGCAGGTGCATTACAAAGTCCAAATGGCATGCATCTAAAAGCAAAATTTCATAAGGAAAGTGAATGTGGTTTTCTCTTGATCATTAGGAAAGCTGGTATTTGATTATACCCTGAATAATCATCTAGGAAGCAAAAGAATTACTGACCAGCTAATCGTTCTAGGATTTGATCGATAAAAAGTAGCAGAAAATGATCTTTCCTAGTAACGTTATTCAGTTTCTATAGTCTATGCAAACTGCCTACCATTATGGTATGAGTTGAAGCAATTCTCCTTCTTCATTCTTCACCATAATAATTTTGATTTCTTAGGTACAACTTGGGTGGGACAACCTATTTGCTATCAGAAATTGGGTAGATAATCCCTACATCTAACCATTTTACTATCTCTTTTTTCACAACCTCTCTCATAATCGGATTAAGTCTCCTCTGCATGTCTCTATAAGGTTTAGCATTTTCCTCGCAATGAATATGATGCATGCAGATGGAGGGGTCAATTCCTTTCAGATCGGTAATGGACCATCCAATCACTTCCTATATTCTTTGAGCACTCCTAAAAGCCGGTCTTCCTGATCAATAGTTAAATCAGATGCAATGATTACCGAAAGGTATCATTGGGTCCAAGAAATGAATATTTCAATGTAATAGGGAGAGGCTTTAACTCTAGGGAAGTGGTGCTACTAGGGAGGGTACCTATCAGTGTACTAGAGTGTATAGGTAATTGGTCGTATTTTACAGTCCAAGGGGAATGTGCTAAAATCGGATGGCTCTAAAATTGCATTTATTTCTTTAGTATATCCATCAATATCAAAATAATCCACTCAAAATGTATAGACATGCCTGTAAAGGATCCGAGTCGAATAAAGCAGGGTCTTATCATCTATAATTTCCTCTAGCATGTTGATCTCATTATGGTCGTATAGAGGTGGTCCTTGAGATGCATTAAAAATATTCAACCTCAGCTTTTTATTTCAAAAGATACATCCATGACCCCAGTTCTATAGTTTATACAAGCATTAGCAGTTGCTAGAAAGGGTCTACCTAGAATGATTGGTATTTGACTGGGGTTGTGACCAGATTCCATATCTAAAACTAGAAAGTCTACTGGAAAATAAAATTATCCACTTTAACTAGCACATCCTCCAGTATTCTGGGGTACCTTAATTGATCGTCAGCTAATTGCAGGGTTATCGTTGTTGGTTTCAATTTTCCAAATCCAAATAAGTCATACACTGAACTTGGGAGAAGGTTAACACTTGCACCTAAATCTAGCAATGCTTTCTTAATCGTAAGGTTTCTATGACACATGATATAATTGGGTTCCAGGATCCTTAAGTTTGGGTGGAGTAACTTGCTGAAAGATTGAACTGGCCTGCTCAGTTAGGTTGACTTTCTTCGGTATGTGTGCCTTAGATTTTCGCTTTTGAGTGCATAAATCTTTTAGAAATTTGGCATAAGCAAGACTTGTTTAATTGCATCAAGAAGGGGTAAATTAATTTGAACTTGTTTGAACAATTCTAACATTTCATTCATCTTGATATTCTTCTTATCAAGAGATAGAGGAGATTCTAAAGCACTTGAAATGGAGCCTTAAGTATGGGTGTTGAATCAATTGGTTCTTCTTTTTTTTAATATTTTTCTTTCTGGCTTAGTCGGCATGAGTTGCTCTTCTTGTTGAGTCACTTCATGCTGATTTAAAGTTTTTCCATTCCTAAGGGTTATGACAGATTTGGCATGTTCAGGAGAAGTTTCTGGACCAGTGGAGCTCTCAGCCATGTATTGCCCTCTTGGATTACTAATGGGATGACTGGGTAATTTACCCTCCTCCCTCCTACTGAAAGCTATTGCTAGCTGACCTATCTGGGTTTCTAGCTTGGCGATAGACTGGGTATGGGAGTGAAGGAGTTGAGTATTCATTTCTAGCCCCTTCAGTGCTTGTAGCACCTTGTCTTCGAAAGTAGGATCATGATTACTTGGTAGAGGTTGTGGGATGCTTGGATATTGGGAATACGACATGTTTTTGAATTGGGTCTCCTGATGGTTAGGCCTAATTGATATTGGGTTGATGACAATTGAGGTTTCCAAAAAAAATTGGGTGATTTCGCTAGCCAGATTGTAAGTATTCGAATATGGATCATTTCCTGATCTAGGAGCCATTCGGGTTTGGGCTTGTGGGCTTGCTTTTGAACAAGCTCAGAAATTGGTATGCGGCTGGACAATCACTTATAGAATGGGTCGGACTTGAACAGATTATACAAACCTCATGATTTTGAATAGATGGGAAGAGGTGTTTACTTGTAGAATTTGGTCAAGTTTCTAGGACAATTCATCTACCTTAGTATAGATATCTATAGAATGACCTATTTCATATATTCCACATCTTTTAGATCCTATAGGAGAGTCTCTACAAGCAGTTGACATGTGATGTAATGAATTCACACTCAATGTCTCAAAGAGTTGCCAAGCTTCATGTTGTTCTTCAACATAAATGTCCCACCACATGAAGCATCAACCATTTGCCGGTGCTTTTCTGTCAAACCATCATAAAAGCACTGGACCAGTTGCCATTTGGGTATAGCATGATGTGGACATTTTCTAATCAATTCTTTTAATCTTCCATGTCTCGTGAAACATCTCTCCATCTATCTGGAAAAAACTTGTTATAGCTTTTCTAATTTGATTAGTTTTTCCTATAGGAAAGTATTTCTTGAGAAACTCTCTCGAAGATGGTCCCAGGTTGAAATTGTTATAGTATCTAAAGAATTTAACCAATATTTGGCTTTATTGAGAGAAAATGGGAACAACTTAAGTCTAAGAGCATCGTCAGAAAAATTTTAAATTTTTACGGTAAAACAAATTTCAAGAAACTCATCTAGATGTTTGTAAGGGTCTTTATTTGCAAGTCCATAAAATGAAGGTAACATTTGAATCACACTTGACTTGATCTCATATTGAGTGGCCTCCACTGGGGGACTTGAATGCAGGGAGAGTAGGTATAGTTTGAAGGAGTGAAATACTCCTTTAACTGGTGTGGTGGATCATTTTCATTATTAGGGTCCATAATTCTAAGTCTGTTTACTCTAAAGTTTCTCTATTTCAGGATCTAGGGGTATGAGGTTAGGTTGTAATGATCGGCGATCAAGCATACACCCTATCAGTATTCTCTAAAGCAATAGTATTTTTAATAATTATTAGCAATCAAGTTAACAAAGATTAGACTCTCTACCCTAGGCTTAACCTAAATCTAGATAGCTCCTAACTTTCAAGACCGCCTTGGAGCCTTCCAAGTCAAAAACTAACTGATCAACTAGCCAGTTAAGGACAAGGTCAGTGGGGTCCCCCCGTTGCTTGCCTTAGGTAAGCGAACAAAACCAATTAAATAACCACTTTTTTTTCCTAGACACCAGTTAGTTAGTCAATCCCGACTCGGTCCAACTCTTTCGGGTGCCTTATCCTATTGAGCTCGAGTTCCTTAAGGGCTGACATCTAGTTAATTTTAGAGTTAAAGGCTTGGGTTAATGCAAAATGAAGGATGTGGTTTGTGGGCCAAGGAAGGATGATCAACTCCCACCTTATCTTGATTAGGGGTTTGTGCCTTAAAATTAATTATGAAAATATTGTGCAACAAGCAAATGTCAAGTTCTTAAAGTTATCAAACAAAATTATCTAATTATTTTATTTATTTATTTATTTAGATTTTTATGATTAAGTTTTAATTTTCTAATAAATTATGAGATGTCAATGGAAAAAATTTTGAGTTTTGCAAAAAATAAATTTACCTAAGTCAATCTAAGCATAGAAAACAATAAATATATTTTTTTAATTTTTATTTTTTATTATTTTATTTTTTTAAAAAAATTAATTATGTTTTATGAAAAGTATCTTAGGGTTTGCTTCTAGGTTTTTAAGTTACGTTAATTAAAAGAAAAAGTTGATTAGGTTAAAAGTGGATTTGTGATCAGAAGGAAAATATTTTTTTATATTAAAAAGAAAATAAGAAAATATAACAATTAAGGTAACTAAAAATAAGAATAAAATTAATAAAAAAATTCATGATAAAATTTTTTATAATTTTTTAATTTTTTAAATATTTTTTTAAAATAAATGCACTTAAGTCCCTGGCAACGGTGCAAAAATCTGATGCGTATCTAGCGCAACGATTTAAATACCTTAATTCACTAATCTTAGGTAGAGTAGCGAGAGTAAGGGGTCGAATCCACATGGACTTTGAGTAGTTATTTTGAAATAAATTTATGCAATTAAATATTTAAATAAGTAGATGATTGGTTGTAAAAATAATTAAGATATGATCTATCTTAATTAGAGTACGGTTCGTACCCATAGATCATGGCCCGTCCCTTTTAGAGAATAGATCAGTCAAAAATTATTTTCGCTTGAAGGAACATTCAATAAAAAGTAAACTTAAATAAATACTTTATTTCATAGTTTCCAAAAGAGTACATAAAAAAATCTAATTTGTGTGGGCACCAGGATCAGGCAGAGGATTCTTAATCCTCTGTGGATATCTGATTAGGTTTGTAAGGTTTGATTCAGTTGGAAACTAGGTTTATTTTATTTTATTTAATTTGGGTCCAATTTTATTTTTGTTTGCGCATTTGAGTCCTATCTTTTAAGTTGGTACTTGTTATTAGGGTTTGGGTCATATTGAGTCAGCTCATTATGAGCTTGGGTCAATTTGAGTCCTATCCAGTCCAGTTGGTCTTATATGTGTCCAGTCCAGTTGGTATTGTATTAAGTTCATTCAGTTTACAAGAGGATACACCAGTATTGGAGTAGAAGACAAGACCATCATAGTCAAACAGAGCAGCTGCTAAATTTAAGTTGGCGCCATACCTACAAAAGAAGTCACATACCAGCCACACACCTACCACCCTCTAGCACAAGCATTCCACACGCCAACTAGCAGAGCAAGCAGGTCAACAAGATAAGCCTCAATTTCCCAAATCATGCAACCCTATTTGGAAGAATTCCAGCCCAAAGAAGCGGCAAAGGGACGCCCTTTATTGCCCATAAATTGCCTTTTTTGAAAGGGATTTGTATGGCATGAAGTTTTTTCCATGTAATCTAATCCACACTTTAGGAAGAAAGTGGGCACCTCTTTTCTTTCCATATCTATATTTACTTGGGCCCTAAGTCTCTTGCTCTATAAAAGAGACCCTCTTGTATAAATTATGGATCTTTGAATATTAATCAATCAATCCAGTTTTGAGTTATTGTGAGTTTATTATTTGGTTCTCTTGTTCCCTTGATTCCTTTCTCCTGCGTGTGCCAACATCCAAATCTTCAGAAGAAACCCTAGCCGCCGCCCTTGTTTTCCTCTAGTTGACGCCCAAGAGCCTCTTGGCTATCCTCCTTCTCTACTTCTTCCTTGCCTCTTTGCCTCTAATCTGACTTTCTCTCTTGTTCTTTAACCCTTGGATGGTGTTCTTGTAGGTCCCTCAGTAACCGCGAATCCATGATTCAAGGTGATCGCCATCCAGGTCAACAGATAGTTAGTCGCAGATCCATGGGCTTAGGGCTTGATCATCCAGAGCGCACCCGCCAGGCAGAGCAACTCCTTCAGCATCTTGATATCCTCATCCTACCAAGTATACCTCCTCTGCTAGTAGCTTTATTGTGGCAGAGCAAGCCTTACCAGGGCTTCTTAGCCTCGACGGTCTTTCTTCTTTACTTTTCTGTGGAACTGTTTCGCGTGCGGAGTTACTATGAGTTTTTCTGAATCCCTCTTAGGCTATTACTTCAGGAGACTAATCAACTATAATCATTAATCATATAAAATTTACTTGCATGTGAATCGGTCCTGCATCAGTTTGGTATCAGAGCATGGTTAGGGCTTGATTTTTAATTCATATTATTATCAGTATATTATCTATTAATTGAATTATTTCTACCTTCATACACATCAAAAAATTATAAAATTTATTTATTTAGATTCGTTATAATTTAAAGTATTTTTTATTATTTTTTTAGAATTTAATTCGATCTGTGAATTAATTGCATGCTTAAAAATATAAAAATTCTTAAGATTTTGTTAATCAAATTATTTTTGCCTGCATACACATCAAAAAATTACAAATTTATTCTTCGGATTTGCTATAATTTAAATTATTTTTATTATTTTCTAAGAATTTAATTCGATATGTGAAAAATAAAATTAAGATTTATTGCTATTTATTGATTTCTAGATTAGGGTTTGTGTTTTGCATGTCATTCATCTGCATTAAATTACTCTTAAGGGCTCTTATTGATGTCAGATAAGGGAGGGATTGAGACCCCTTCCTTGGCCCAAAACAACCACCCGTGCATTCCGATCCCAAGTGTTGGCCCAGATGGCAACCCAAGAGGGGGGGTGAATTGGGTTCTTAAAAATTTAAGACTTTTTGAAATGTTTTAAACAGATTTGCTCAAGATGTGCAAGTGAGAGAAATTAACTAAAAGCAATGCACAAGCAAAATAAAGAGAGATAGAGAGAGAGAAATATAGCACGGCAAACACAAGATAATTTTATAGTGGTTCGGTGCAACCAACACCTACGTCCACTCCCAAGATTCACTTGGGTCCACACTATAATCTCTCTAGATTACAGCCGAGTTGTTTTCCAAGCTCACAACTCAAACTTGTTGTTTTTCCGGGATCACAACGAACCCAGCTGGTTTTACTCGGGCTTACCAGCACAAAACCCTACACGTTGTTTTTCACGGGCTCACAACTAACCCAACACAAGCACTCCGGCTTGCAACGAGGTATACAACCTCCACTGATTCAATCCACTGATTGAATCAGCAACAATAAAATATTCAGAGTTTAATATTGAAAGCTCCCTTGAGCAAATATACAAAAAGTATAAAGAGGTTAGAAAAGCCTGATAAGAGCAGATGGATGTGGCTTTGGCTTTCTTCCTTCTTCTCTTTAACTCCTCTTGAAGTGTTGAATCAGGCCTCAGCAAGATTCTTGACCGTTTGAAACTTTGGAGTTGAGATGAAGCTTTTTCTCCTTTTTGAAAATCCTTCGATTTGATCTTTGAAAGCTTTGGATTTTCTTTTGACTTTGTGGATCTGGAGCAGACGAAACTTCCTCTTTGATTTCACTCCTTTTGAATCACTCTATTTGACTAGAAGATTTTTCCAATAAGCTCTGTTTTTCCCTCTTTTTGAAAGATATTCTTTTCTCTCTTTTGATTTTCTATTCTTTGATTTGAAAAGAGCTCCTCTATTTATAGATTCTGCAAAAATATATCCGTTAGAGACAAGAAAAATAGCCGTTATTCAAAAATCTTACCGTTGGAGCTGAGTGTCATCGTGAAAAATTCGCCCAGATTTGCTGGAGTCGACTCATGCTTTTCCCGAGTCGGCTCGAGCTCGTCTTACCAAAATAGAAATGTTTATAAAGGTTAGGGGTCGACTCGCCAAAATAAAGTGTCGACTCCTGAAGTCGGGAGTCGACTCGAGAAAGGCTTGGGGTCGACTCGCGAAGTGCTCAGAAAAACACTCTTCTGGTGTCTGAGCGGAGTCGACTCGCACAGTCAGGAGTCGGCTCGACAGAATCAGGGGTCGACTCGAAATTTCGTGGGTCGACTCGACACAGATGCACATTTCTGTACACTGAGCGGAGTCGACTCTGAAACTCAGAGTCGGCTCCGGAACGTATCAAAAATCAGAAACTTTTCTGATTGACATTAAAATCGTTCCAGATTCATTTTAATTCATTGTTTTGACTTGAATACAATAAAATTGACATTAAGAATTGATTCAAGAACTATTCCAAAAACTCATTGATAAAACATGAATTATAAATTTCTTTTTGAAAGTTTAAATATTGAGCTTAAAGTTACTTTCAAAATTGATTAAAGTCAAACTTTAACATTTCATTGATTGTTCAAAATAAATTTTTGCTCATTTAATAAACTCATTACATCTTTTAAAAACTCAATGGCTTTTAGTAATCATCAAAATCAAAAGGATTGGGTCATATAATTTTTCAATAATCTTCAACAATCTCCCCCTTTTTGATGATGACAAAAACATTGAGTTTGCATGATTGATTAGTGAATTTATTTTGTTTTCATAGTTAGGCTTAGGCTCCCCCTTAATGAGGTAGCTCCCCCTATGAAACTTAATTAAATATTCATTTTTATTTCATTGATTACTTTGATTTCTTTCAAATATATCACAATCATAAACTATAAAATCTCTCCCCCTTTTTTGTTATCAACAAAAAGGTAGAGAAGCATAAACATTCATTCAAATTTCATTCATTCATTGAAATAAAAATAGAGAATTCATTTCATTAAAGGTCTAATACATCAAAATGTTCATACATTGATTTCAAAATGAAAGCATAACAAAAACTTCAGTACATAACAAGGATTGAAAATCTAATAACTCAAAAATGAGTTCTTACAATTCTAGTTAAATGACTATATTTTTCATTCCTTCAGATTGAATTTTACATAATCTTTGAGTTTCATCAACAAAGGTGCAAGCAGTCTGAATCTTGTCTTGAAGCTCGCGTTGCACTTGCATAGTCTCTCCATCTCCGCATATATCCTTAAGTTCTTCAAATATATTTTGAGATCACCACTTAAGGATACCGAAGAAGAGCTGAGAGTAGACTCATCTTAGAGATACGATCATCAAGTGAATAAAGAGTCTCCTCAAATTCATAAATTATTCTCAAATTCAGTTTTAAGTTTTCATGATCATCAAATCTTTGAGTTGCATAAGTTGTTGATCTGAAAAACCAGCAGAAGATGAGCTTGATCAAAAGATGGAACTGGGGCTGGAGCAGAGGCAGAAATCAAAGGCTCGGAGGTGCAGGTGAAGGATGTCTAACAGAGGTCCTGCAGCCTCAGCATCTGTAGCTCTTCTCTGTCACTCCTTTCCTTTCCCATTTTCCATTCTTTTGATAAACCCATCGATGAATAGTGGCCAGCTATAAAAATCAGTGTGTCTTAGATTCTTCATAGGCTCATTATCAGAAATCACTACCCTTGGCTTCGAAAAATCTTGTAAGGATCATCCATAGGGCAGACTAGACTTTCTTTTCCCTCCACAGTCTGCTATGTACCATAGTATCATGCTGGGAAGATTATAGGCTTGCCTGTCACAATGGCATCCATTACAAAGATATCTCTTCCGATACATAGTCAAATCTCCAGTCTTAGGAAAGAGTATCCTACTGCAGATATTATGAATAATCTCAATTCTAAAGAAAGCTGATTAGCAAAAACCTCTTCAAATCCAACCACATCCCGGTTTAATAATCTTAAAGCTGGGGCGCGGTCATCAGAAGAAAAGGTGGAAGTGCCAGATAAGGGTAATTCCAACAGTCTAGATAGAATCTCAGCAGTAACAGATAGCCTATCCTCTCACATTGCTAACTAAGCCATGATCTCCTCTAGACAATTTTGTAGAATTCCTTACTAAGAGGGATAGGTGGGCAATCTAGGAACAAATTTTCTCCCATCCCATCTCAATCAGTTGTCTCCCAACAAAAACCCTCAGCCTCAAATAATTCAAAATCCACCTTTCTACCCGTTGTAATGATCCTATCCGCTAACGATCTACCTGGGAAGAAGTGGCAGCAGGAGAAGCAGTCGGAGTAGAAGCAGATGAAGTGGAGTCCGGCTTGGAGAAGGCTCACGCACCGGACGCTCACCTTTCCTCACGGCCGCTTTCTTGACCGCCCGCCGCAAGACTAGATCCTCTAGTTTTGGGTGCCATTTGATGATTGGAGTGTAAAGGGATTTGGAAGTTTGGAAGGTTTGGAAGATTTTGAGAGAGTATTTTGAAAGATTGGGTCGAATGAAATGGCGAGTCGACTCTGCCCTAGATAAATCAACTGGGACCACTTCGAGTCGGCTCGCGCAAACCCAGGGTCGACTCCGGACAGTCACAGAAAGGCCATCCGACATGGAGTCGACTCGCGCCAAGAGGGGTCGACCCGAGAGTTTCAGTCGAAACCGGGAGTCGACTCCGATACGCACCGAGTCGGCTCCGAGACCATTTCAGACCAAAAACATGAAATTTCTGAAATGTGTCCGGAATATGATCATAAAAATTGATAAATAATCATTGGATATGAGTGATCAATTAGATATGAATTCTAGATAAGATTTCCTTAAGATTGAGATTTGAAAGAATCTTAGATAAAATTTCCTTAGGGGTTTCAAATTCATTCTAAAGGATCACAAATCCTAACTCTCCTCTAAGATAACAAAATCTTTCTTCGCTTAAAGGTTTTGTAAATATGTCAGCTAATTGTTCTTCAGTGTTAACATAATCAAGACAAATTTCATTATTAGCTACATGTTCTCTTATAAAATGATATCTAATTTCTATGTGTTTGTTCTTGAATGTTGAATTGGATTTTTAGTTAGATTGATTGCGCTTGTGTTATCACATCTTATGGGTGTTTTATCAAGTGTGATACCATAGTCTTCAAGTTGTCGCTTAATCCATAGGATTTGCGCACAGCAACTTCCAGCTGCTACATATTCAGCTTCAGTAGTTGATAATGCAACTGAATTTTGCTTTTTGCTAAACCATGAGATTAAGTTACTTCCTAAGAATTGGCATGCACCACTTGTGCTTTTTCTATCTAACTTACATCCAGCATAATCAGAATCCGAATATGCAATTAGATTTAATGTGGAGTCTCTAGAATACCATAAACCTACATTTTTTGTTCCACTTAATATCTTAGTATTCTTTTAACAGCTATTAAATGTGATTCTTTAGGTTCTGATTGAAATCTAGCACATAAACATACAGAAAACATAATATCTGGTCTACTTGCTGTTAAATAAAGAAGGGATCCGATTATACCTCGATAATACTTTTGATCAACCTTTTTACCTTCTTCATCTTTGTCCAGCTTGCATGAAGGACTCATTGGTGTTCCGAGGGGTTTCATTGATTCCATACCAAACTTCTTTAGGATTCTCTTGTGTATTTTGTTTGGTTGATGAAGATTCCCTCTTTGCTTTGTTTGATTTGGAGTCCAAGGAAGAAGTTGAGTTCTCCCATCATGCTCATCTCGAATTCTCCCTGCATCAACTTTGCAAATTCTTGACATAGAGAATCGTTAGTAGCACCAAAAATAATGTCATCAACGTATATTTGTACTACAAGTAAATCTTTACTTTTTCTTTTCAAAAATAATGTTTTATCAACATTTCCTCTTGTAAAATCATTTTCAATTAAGAATTTACTTAACCTATCATACCAAGCTCTAGGTGCTTGTTTCAAACCATATAAAGCTTTGTGCAATTTAAAAACGTGATTTGAAAATTCGTGATCTTCAAAACCTGGTGGTTGTTCTACATAAACTTCTTCATTTATAAATCCATTTAAAAATGCGCTTTTAACATCCATTTGAAATAAGTTAAAATTCATATGACATGCAAATGCAAGTAGCCTAATGGCTTCTAATCTAGCTACTGGTGCAAAGGTTTCATCAAAATCAATACCTTCCTCTTGATTATATCCTTTTGCAACCAATCTAGCTTTGTTTCTAATTACTATGCCATTTTCATCTAGTTTATTTCTAAAAACCCATTTTGATCCTATTACTGAATGATTTTTAGGTCTTTCAACTAAAGTCCATACATTATTTCTTGTAAATTGATTTAATTCTTCTTGCATTGCTAACATCCAATTATTATCTTTTTCAGCTTCTTCAATAGTTTTAGGTTCAATTTGTGATACAAATGCAAGATGATTACTAATATTTCTCATATATGATCTAGTTCTTATTCCTTGAGATGGATCACCTATAATCAATTCCTTGGGATGACTATGAGCATATCTCCAGTCTCTTGGAAGATCTATATCATTATGATCAATATTGACATCATCGTCCTTATGTGAATCATCATCTTTAGCTTCTTGCTCATGATCTGAAGATACTTCAATATTAAGTTTTTCAAGATCTTTTTCAATTATGTTTGTATCTTCCTCATCATCAAGCTTTTCAGAACTAGATGCTAAAGACTCATCGAAAACTATATGAATGGATTCTTCAACTACTAAGGTTTTCTTGTTAAATACTCTATAAGCTTTACTAGTTGTTGAATATCCTAAAAAATTCCTTCATCAGATTTAGCATCAAATTTTCCTAAATTGTTTTTACCATTATTATGAATAAAACATTTACATCCAAATGCATGAAAGTATTTTATATTTGGTTTTCTTTCATTCCATAATTCATAAGGTGTTTTCTTTAAGATTGGTCTTATTAGGGCTCGATTTAAGATGTAGCATGCTGTGTTAATAGCTTCCGCCCAAAAGTACTTTGGTAGGTTACTTTCGCATAGCATGGTACGGGCCATGTCTTCTAGAGTCCTATTTTTCCTTTCAACTACACCATTTTGCTGTGGAGTCCTAGGGGCTGAAAAATTATGATTAATTCCATTTTCAGTGCAAAAACTTTCAAATAAGTGATTTTCAAATTCAGTTCCATGATCACTTCTTAGAGATACTATGGTAGTGTTTTTCTCATTTGTGACTTTCTTGAAGAATTTCAGGAATATCGAGAAAGTCTCATCTTTGTGAGCTAAAAACATTACCCAAGTATATCTAGAATAATCATCTACAATCACTAGACCATATTTCTTTCCTCCTAGACTTGTGGTTCTAGTTGGTCCAAAAAGGTCCATGTGAAGTAGCTCTAATGCCCTAGAAGTTGAAACAACATTTTTAGATTTGAAAGAACTTCTAGTTTGTTTTCCAAATTGACATGCATCACATATTTTGTTGTTTTCAAAATCTAGTTTAGGTAACCTTTAACTAAATCCATTTTAATTAATTTTGAAATAAGGTGTGTGCTTGCATGACCTAATCTACGATGCCACAACCAACTAATTTCATTTATGTTAGCATTGTCAGCAATTAAGCAATGATCACTCAAAGATAATTTTTCTAGATCAACCAAGTAAACATTGCCATGTCTATAACCAGTAAATACAATGCTATCATCAATAGAATTAGTTACAGTGCATATAGAAGATTTAAATGAAACATTAAAGTTTTTATCACATAATTGGCTTATACTAATTAGATTATGCTTCAAACCATCAACATAAAGTACATTATCAATAAATGTAGATGGAGTTATACGAACTTTACCAAGGCCCATAATTTGACCTTTACCGTTATCGCCAAACGTAACAACTCCACCTTTCTTTTCTTCCAGGGTGATGAATTCATCTTTGTCACCCGTCATATGTCTTGAGCAGCCACTATCAAGGTACCACTTTTTCTTTGATCTTTTGGCTACAAGACATTCCTGCAACATAATTTAAACTTTATGTTTAGGTACCCAAGCTTTCTTGGGTCCTTCATGGTTAGTAGCAATAAAAATTGTTCCTTTCGGAACCCATATTTTCTTTGCTTTAACATTTAACTTTTGTTATTATTTAATGTTTTGCATTCAAAGATTTATGTCCTTTTTGATTACATTTAAAACAAGTTATATTACTTTGGTTGGCTTTTACAAAAATATTTTTAAAGATTTTTGTTTCTTAATGTGTTATACCCTAAACCTGCTTTGTCAAAAACTGCTTTTTGACTATCTAAAATCATATTTAGTTTAGTTGAGC
The DNA here is from genome assembly GCA_900491605.1 of Calamus simplicifolius. Taxonomy (NCBI): domain Eukaryota; kingdom Viridiplantae; phylum Streptophyta; class Magnoliopsida; order Arecales; family Arecaceae; genus Calamus; species Calamus simplicifolius. The sequence goes on along the minus strand of UESW01002959.1, from coordinate 37,123 downwards.
TTAGAGTAAATTTCTCAACAATGTCTTTATACTTTTTAACATCTTTCTTAAGAGATCATTTTCTTTAATTTGTTCTTTTTCTAAAGCTTCTAATTGATCTTTTAAATCTTTTGTTGAGTTTTTAGTTTCAGATTTAACAAATCTATTTCTTGATTAAATTATCTCTTTCTTTTAAGTTTCTTTTTCATTTTAAGTTCTTAACTTCTAAATTAATTCATTTTTACTTTTAAAGCTAATTTTCATTTTTCAAAAATTTGTGTTTCTTTTTCAAAGATTTGAAATCAATCATCAATTCATTGAAAGCTTCAAACATTTCATCAAAGTAAATTCATCATCGGGGTTTCGGTACTTACCTCTTCGTTGTCGTCGCCATGAAGCAATATTGCAACTTCTTTTTGTTCTTCTTCTTCGGAAGAAGACTCTTCACTGTCAGTCCAAGTTGCCATGTAGGCCTTTTTCTTTTTCTTGTAGGCCTTCTTAAGTAAAGGACAGTCATATCTAAAATGCCCTGGCTTTTTACATTCATAACATACTAAGGGCTCTTTCTCTTTGTCCTTTTCCTTTTTCTTATCCTTTTCTTTTTCTCCTTCCATTTTTGATCCAAATCTCTTTTTGTGGAAGGGCCTCCTTCTTTGCATAAACTTCTTGAATTTCCTTGCAAGGAGGGCTGTCTCATCATCATCATCCTCTTCATCATCGCTGCTGCTTACTTCCTTTTGCAGCTTTGAGGGCGATGGTCTTCTTCTTTCTTGACTCATCCTCATTGACATGTTGTTTAACTTGAAGCTCATGAGTCATTAGCGAACCAAGAAGCTCTTCCAATGGTAGGATGTTCAGATCTTTGGCTTCTTGTATGGCTGTCACCTTGGCTTCCCAAGTCCTTGGAAGTGACCTAAGAATTTTGCGAACAAGCTCAGAGTTAGTATAAACTTTTCCAAGACTTTTAAACCATTCACAATATCAGTGAATCTAGTGAACATGCATGTGATGGTTTCATTTTGTTCCATTGTAAATAATTCATATTTATGAACCAAAATATTTATCTTTGATTCTTTTACTTGGTTTGTTCCTTCATGTGTTATTTCCAACCTATCCCAAATTTCTTTTGCGGAATTACATGTTGAGATTCGGTTGAATTCATTAGAGTCTAAGGAACAATATAAAATGTTAATGGCTTTAGCATTTAATTGTGCCATTCTCCTATCATTATCATTCCAATCCCTTTCGGGCTTAGGAACAATAGTGCCATCAACTAAGTGTGTGGGTGTACTAGGTCCATTTATTATTACTCCCCACAATTCATAGTCAGAAGCTTGAATGAATATTCTCATTCTAGCTTTCCAATATGAATAGTTGGTTCCATTAAATAAAGGAGGTCTATTCGTAGAATGACCTTCAGCAAACATGAACCACTTTGTGTTGCCATAAGGATCTTTAGCCCTTGATCGTGAGATCAAATTCTAAATGAGCACTTGCTCTGATACCAATTGTTGGCCCAGATGGCAACCCAAGAGGGGGGGGTGAATTGGGTTCTTAAAAATTTAAGACTTTTTAATGTTTTAAACAGTTTGCTCAAGATGTGCAAGTGAGGAAATTAACTAAAAGCAATGCACAAGCAAAATAAAGAGAGATAGAGAGAGAGAAAATATAGCACGGCAAACACAAGATAATTTTATAGTGGTTCGGTGCAACCAACACCTACGTCCACTCCCAAGATTCACTTGGGTCCACACTATAATCTCCTAGATTACAGCCGAGTTGTTTTCCAAGCTCACAACTCAAACTTGTTGTTTTCCGGGATCACAACGAACCCAGCTGGTTTTACACGGGCTTACCAGCACAAAACCCTACACGTTGTTTTTCACGGGCTCACAACTAACCCAACACAAGCACTCCCAACGAGGTAAACTACCTCCACTGATTCAATCCACTGATTGAATCAGCAACAAAAAATAAGAGTTTAATATGAACAGCTCCCTTGAGCAAATATACAAAAAGTATAAAGAGGTTAGAAAAGCCTGATAATATGCAGATGGATGTGGCTTTGGCTTTCTTCCTTCTCTCTTTAACTCCTCTTGAAGTGTTGAATCAGGCCTCAGCAAGATTCTTGACCGTTTGAAACTTTGGAGTTGAGATGAAGCTTTTTCTCCTTTTGAAAATCCTTCGATTTGATCTTTGAAAGCTTTGGATTTTCTTTTGACTTTTGTGGATTGAAGATCTGGAGCAGACGAAACTTCCTCTTTGATTTCACTCCTTTTGAATCACTCTACTTTGAGCTAGAAGATTTTTCCAATAAGCTCTGTTTTTCCCTCTTTTTGAAAGATATTCTTTTCTCTCTTTTGATTTTCTATTCTTTGATTTGAAAAGAGCTCCTCTATTTATAGATTCTGCAAAAATATATCCGTTAGAGACAAGAAAAATAGCCGTTATTCAAAAATCTTACCGTTGGAGCTGACGTGTCATCGTGAAAAATTCGTCCAGATTTGCTGGAGTCGACTCATGCTTTTCCCGAGTCGGCTCGAGCTCGTCTTACCAAAATAGAAATGTTTATAAAGGTTAGGGGTCGACTCGCCAGAAATAAAGTGTCGACTCCTGATAGTCGGGAGTCGACTCGAGAAAGGCTTGGGGTCGACTCGCGAAGTGCTCAGAAAAATACTCTTCTGGTGTCTGAGCGGAGTCGACTCGCACAGTCAGGAGTCGGCTCGACAGAATCAGGGGTCGACTCGAAATTTCGTGGGTCGACTCGACACAGATGCACATTTCTGTACACTGAGCGGAGTCGACTCTGAAACTCAGAGTCGGCTCCGGAACGTATCAAAAATCAGAAACTTTTCTGATTGACATTAAAATCGTTCCAGATTCATTTTAATTCATTGTTTTGACTTGAATACAATAAAATAGACATTTAGAATTGATTCAAGAACTATTCAAAAACTCATTGATAAAACATGAATTATAACATTTCTTTTCGAAAGTTTGAATATTGAGCTTAAAGTTCACTTTCAAAATTGATTAAAGTTAAACTTGAGCATTTCATTGATTGTTCAAAATAAATTTGTTGCTCATTTACATAAACTCATTACATCCTTTGATAAACTCAATGGCTTTTAGTAATCATCAAAATCAAAAGGATTGGATCATATAATTTTTCTATAATCTTTCAACACCAAGCCTCTAATCTAAAACTGAGTAGCGACTTAATTGACATTTGCCTTAGAGGGTTAGGGACACCAACAGTTGGTCTAGTGTACTGTAGGAGACTAGTACAAATCAATCTGGCATGTGCTCTAAAATTGGTGTCTAGAAGGGAGGTCAAATGTCAAACGACTTAAGAGGAGTGTTGGGGTTATTCTAATTAGGCACCTGCAATTTGCGGGATGAGCCTCCCCCCTCCCACCTGTCCCAACTGGCCATTTAAAGAGTTACTATTAGATTGGCTTGCATTAAGCCAAATCATTTACTTTGTATTACTAGGTCTAGCATACCGTAGTCCGAGTCAGTCTGAGTCTTGTGTGCTTAATTGTGCTTGCATGTGCACTAGATCAGGAGCATTTTTTCACCCATCACCAACTCCATTACAGGCCGAACCCATGGCTAATCAAAATATTGAGTGTTGACCCCAGATTGATTTGATGATTACAAAACAATTAGGCAATTCTAATCTTGATACATGGAAGTTCGGTCGCCTTGCAAGTAAGTATCTTCGTGCAAAATTTCATCAGTAAGAAAGTACTTCATTTAATTTGCTTTGAATATTTTTTATTAGCTTGAGAGTTAACTGGTTAGCTAACTTGTTATTCCATTTAGCTAGCTGGCACACCTCTCAGCTAGTTGATACATTGTCTTAGTGCTTGGCCGAACGATCTTGTATTTTAGCTAGCTGGTTAGCTAGCTTGTTAGCTAGTTGAAGTTTCTTCAGCTAACTAAAATGCTCGTCACAGTGCTTGGCCGAACGCTCTATAAATTTAGCTAGCTGGTTGGTTAACTTGTTAGCTAACTGGAATTCGTTTTAGCTAACTCCAGTTGCCTAGCCGAATAGTCTTAAATTCTAGTTAACTGTTGAGCTAGCTGCCAGATCTTCTAGCTAGCTGGCGGTTCCTTTAGCTAACTGCTTAGCTAACTATTTTATCCTGGAGCTAACTGGTTAGTTAACTATTTTTCACAGGTGAGCTTGTGGCCGTGAGGTTTGAAAATTTAGTTAGCTGAGGAGCTAACTCCCTCTCTCTCTGGCCATTTGTTTTCTCTGCTTAGCTAACTGGAAAGCTAGCTATCTTTTCGTTAGTTAACTGGAGAGCTAACTAAGCTGGACGGTTTCTATGCTGTTTTTGAAATTAGTTAGCTAGTGAGCTAACTGGCTATCATTTAGCTAACTACTGAGCTAACTCCACTTCTTATGTTATCCCTGCAGCTGAGAGCTTTAAAATTTTAGTTAGCTGGAGAGCTAACTAGCAATGCACGGCTCTTTCTTCTGACATTTTGATTTGCATGTTAGTTAGCTGGAAAGCTAACTATCGATTGATTAGTTAGCTAGTGAGCTAACTAAGAAATCTGCACTTTTTTCTTCTGGCGTTTACTTTTGCTGTTAGTTAGCTGGAGAGCTAACTAGCAACCATTTTAGTTAACTAAAGTACTGCCTCTGGACGTCTTTTCAACCGTGGCCTCTCTTATGAGCTAGCTGACTAGCTAGCTGAGGATTATTGCTTAAGTCTTGGCCGAATGGTTTCTTGGCTTCAGCTGCCTGAAGTTATTTTCAGCCAACTACCGCCTGAGTTCTTGAGTTTGCTTTTCCTCTCTTACTCTTTCTCTATTGCTATTTTAAGCTACACTTAACTTTTGGATTTTTGAATTTTTGCAGTGCTTTTCCTTCCTCAAATGGAGATTAGCATTCAATGCTTAAGAGAAACATTTATAACGGTTATATTTTCTTCCCGTTTTATTTCCATTTGTTCCTAATGTATCTAACGGATATTTTTCTTGTTGGATGTTTATAAAAAGGTAGGATCTGAAGCACACCATGACAATTTTTGAAAAGAGAGTTTAAAAGAAAAAAAATCCAAGAAAAGAGCTTATATTGCATATTGTTGAGTGGTTGTTGCTGTGCATTCAAGTTCATTCATTGCTCCAAAAAGTCGTCCGGATCTTTGAAGTTTTTCAAGCAATCAAGATTTCAGCTACTTCGATCTCGTTCATTTATTGCTGAGTTTATTGCTTCAAAAATTGTAAAGTATAGTCTGAATATTTGCTCATTGTGGGAGCTTCTCTTTATCATTCCTTGATCATTTTTGTAAAAGGGTTAGTATTAACCCTGATTATTTTGGGCTTCCTTGTGCCTTGAAACAAGAGGACTAGCCTAGGTTTGGCTAGGGGATTTGGCTTCCTTGTGCCATGAAACAAGAGGACTAGCCTAGTGTGGCTAGGGGTTTTTGGCTACCTTGTGCCGTATAAATAAGAGGGCTAGCCTAGTTTGGCTAGAGGTTGTAATCGTTGTGATACGATTAGTGGAATTCCCAAAGGTTTTAGGGAGTGGATGTAGGTGCTGAGTTTGGCACCGAACCACTATAAACTTCTGTGTGTTTGTGGTTGTTTGATTCTCTACTATTATCATTCTGTGCACTCCACTACATCGCTGCAAATCAAAATTAAGGTTTAAGCACATACTTGCATAGTAATCAATTTTTTTAATAACCTAATTCACCCCCCTCTTGGGTTGCTACATCTGGGCAACAAGTGGTATCAGAGCAGAGTGCTCTTGATTTCTATAGCTTTGATTAGCTTGGAGCCAAAGATTAGTAGTAATCCAAATAAGTTCTATGTTGACTGAAGGACAATCAACTAACAGACGACCTTTGTTCAATGGAACAAATTACACATATTAGAAAGCATGAATGAAAATCTTCATTCAAGCACTAGATTATGATTTATGGGGAATCATAATTAATGGACCACACACACCACTATTATGATTGAAAATATTAATATTGCAAAGCTTGAATCTAAATGGGATGAGCAAGACAAGAAATTAGCTCAATTAAATGGTAAGGCTATGAATGTTCTTTATTGCTCTCTTGATGCAAATGAGTTTAATCGCATATCTACTTGTATGTCTGCTAAGGAAATCTTGGATAGAATTGAAGTTATCCATTGTTGGCCCAGATGACAACCCAAGAGGGGGGGGGGTGAATTGGGTTCTTTAAAAATTTTAACCTTTTAACAACTATGTGCTTGGAGATAGATGAAATGCAATGCGAATATTAAGTACAACCAAGGAGATAGAGAAAGAGATAATCAAAGCACGATAAACACAAAGGTTTTATAGTGGTTCGGTGTATCCAACACCTATGTCCACTCCCAAGATCCACTTGGGTCCACACTATAATCAACTAGATTATAGCCGAGTTATTTTGCAAGCTCACAACTCAAACTTGTTGTTTCCCAGGGATCACAACAAACCCAGCCGGTTTTCCAGGCTCACCAGCATAAAACCCTAAACTCAAGCTAATCTAGCTTGACCCGAGGTATACTACCTCCACTAGTTCAATTCCCTTGATAGAACTAGCACAAACAAGAAAGAATAATGTTTTTCAATAATACAAAGCTCCTCAAATGAGCGAATATTCAAAATGAATAAGCAAGGTTAGAAAAGCCTGTTTTGAAGATTATTGGATTTGAGCTTTTCTTCTTTTCCTCTTCTCTTTGGAGATGTTGAATCAGGCCTCAGCTTTGATTCGTTGCAAATGTTGCAGATAAGAAGTTGAGAAAACATAGAAAAATAGAGCTTTTTCTTCTATTTTGGGAATCCTCCAATTTTTCAATATGAGCGCCTTGGATTTCTCTTTGAGCTTTTTGGAGTGGAAGGATTTGAGTTTGAACTCTTTTCTCTTTAATTTCAGGCTCAAGACTTCATGGATGATTTTTATTTTTTCATTTTTTTCTTTTTTTTCAAACGGGCGTTCTCCCCCTTTTTATAGAATTTCTTTAATCCATTTTTGGTGAGAAAACTAGCCGTTGGAATGTACCTAAAAAGTTTTTCCAAACAAAATATATCTGTTAGAAGTTAGGTAAAAAGAAAATATTACCTTTAGAGCTAATTTGGCATTTTGAAATTTCATTCCAGATAGGTTGGAGTCGGCTCCAACTTTTCAGGTGTCAGCTCCAAGTCGTTTATCCAAAAATAGAAAGTTCTGAGTTCGTCGAGGAGTCGGCTCGAAAAAGTTAGGTG